>OX344730.1:40007893-40128234 GCA_947034835.1 Ballota nigra
CAAATATTATGTCATCCACATAAATTTGGACCAAAAGAATGTCATCACCTTCAGTGATCCTGAACAATGTCCTATCCACTGTTCCCTTCTTGAACCCATGATCAGTCAGGAATTGAGAGAGGGTATCATACCAAGCTCTTGGTGCTTGCTTAAGTCCATAGAGTGCTTTCTTCAAATGGTATACTCTATCTCCAACCTCAAACCCGGGAGGTTGTTCAACATATACCTCTTCATTGAGTACACCATTCAAGAATGCACTCTTGACATCCATTTGATACACCTTGAACTTCTTATATGTCGCATAGGCAAGGAACAACCTGATAGCTTCCAACCTAGCCACTGGAGCAAAAGTCTCATCATAGTCTATTCCTTCAGACTGACAATACCCTTTTGCAACCAGTCTAGCCTTGTTCCTTACCACAACACCATTCTCATCCTTCTTGTTCTTAAAGACCCACTTGGTACCAATCACACCTTGATGCCTAGGTCTATCTAATAGTTCCCAAACCTGATTCCTTGTGAACTGATTCAACTCCTCTTGCATGGCAATGATCCAGTTCGAGTCAGTGAGAGCTTCTTCAATGTTCTGAGGCTCTTGCTCAGAGAGAAAGCAACAGAACAGTGCACTCTCACCATGAAACCGTCTGGTCCTGACTCCCTCAGTTGGATCACCAATAATTTGATCAAAGGGATGATCTTTTAACCATGTTCTTTTGCCAGGAGTTGTTCCTGAAGTACCTGCAATGTTAGTGTCTACAGGCTCATAAAATTCAGGAAATTGAACAGAAGGGTATGATCCTGAGTCTATACCAAAGGGATTTACAACCTCAATGTCAGGGACATTGATCCCCCCTTGATGAGGTGACTCAGGAGCCGTCTCAGCTGCAACAGCATCTTCATAGACGGTACTTACCTCAGGTTGAGCCTGTTCCTCTGTCTGAGGCTCAACAATCCCTGATGTGCTGGGTTTAGGAGTGGCACTTGGTTCATCATCCTGATCGTCATCATCATCCCATCTGGGAATTGGCACAGTCTTGATCTTGGGATCAGGTTGATTCTTCAAGCTCAGCCTTGTCACTCTCCTCGTGACCTCCTCAGTATCAGGATTCAGCACCTTTGCCCTAGACTCATTAGCAGATTCATCAAAGACAACATGAGGTGATTCTTCCACAACAAGGGTCCTACAATTGTAAACCCTGAAGGCTTTGCTAATTTCAGAATATCCCAAGAATATTCCTTCATCAGATTTGCTATCAAAGGCTTTCAACTGGGTCTTCCCATTGTTGAGGATGAAGCACTTACAACCAAACACATGAAAGTAAGAAATACGAGGTTTTCTTTTGTTCCATGTCTCATATGGGGTCTGAGCATGTTGCTTGTTCAGCATGGATCTGTTCTGAGTGTAGCATGCAGTGTTGATTGCCTCAGCCCAAAACTTTTTGGGCAATCCTGACTCAGCCAGCATGGTACTTGCAGCTTCCTTCAGTGTCAGATTCCTCCTTTCAGCGACACCATTCTGTTGTGGGGTTCTAGCTGCAGAAGTCTCATGAGCTATACCAAGTTCATTACAAAAGTCAGAAATATATGAATTTATAAATTCAGTGCCCTTGTCAGATCTGATCTTAGTAATGGACTGATTTTTCTCATTGCTGAGTCTTCTGAGCAACTCTGGAAGCTTCACCTGTGTTTCCTTCTTATTCAACAAGAAAATAACCCAAGTATATCTAGAATAATCATCAATAACCACAAGGGTATATTTTCTACCATTCATACTCACAGGTGTTATGGGACCAAATAGATCCATGTGCAAGAGCTGAAGTATCCCGTCAGTGGAGTAGGAAGCCTTTTCTTTGAATGACGCTCTGACCTGCTTCCCTTCCTGACAAGCTTTGCACACGTGATCTTTGCTAAAAACTTCATTAGGTAGACCATCAACAAGTGACTGTCTAGAAATTTTGTTAAGAATCTTGAAGTTCAGGTGGCTTAATCTTTTATGCCATAACCAACTGAGCTCTAGAGAGCTTTTAGCAACAAGACAAGTATTAGGGATAGTGCTGCTCCAATCAGCGAGATAAACGTTACCTTTCCTTATACCTGATAGAAGCACTTGTGTTGATTTGTCCTTGACTGAACATTTATTCGATGAGAACTCAACACAGAACCCTTTGTCACAGAATTGACTTACTGACAGCAGGTTATGCTTCAGTCCTTCCACAAAGGACACATTTTCCACTCTGACTGTACCTATAATTAGAACACCAAAACCCTTAGTAATACCTTTTGAGTTATCACCAAAGGTTACCTGTGGACCATCTTTAGCCTGATATTCTTGGAGAAGACTCTTCATTCCAGTCATGTGCCTTGAGCAACCACTGTCTAGGTACCAAACAGCTTTAGGTACCCATTGGGTGTTGGGTCCTATTGTGTCAGCTGTACCTTTCGGGATCCAGACTTGCTTCACAACCCTGATTGCCTCAGAGTGGTGAATCTGTCTCCCTGAAACATCGACATACACAACTTTCTTTTTCTTAGCCTGAGAGGAAGATGGTGTATGGGTGCTAGACTTAGGCTTCGCAGGAGCCTGAGTGGGTGCCTTTTGGGCTGGCTTCCTGTTCTTCCTAGGTCTGGGTGCAGCAGGTCTTGGGCCTTGTTCTTGATAAGGACCCTGATTTCTATTCCCCCTAGGCAAGTGAAGGAATGGAAAACAGTTAAAGGCCTCAGGATGCCAAAACCACGGGGGTGTCATCATGTTTGGCCTTCCTTGTTGGTATTGCCAAGCATGATGGTACCCTCGCTGACCAGTCTGAGGGCTCTTGGCCTGAGTCTTCCTCTGCTTTCGCTGAGGTTTTCCCTGGCCTGAGCTCTCAGGGGCTTCCGTAGGTTGCTTCACTTTTCCCTTGGGTTTTGGCTTAGCTACCTTAGGAGCAACCCTGACTGTGTCAACGGTTTCTTTGCCCTTATCAGTTTGACGGGCCTGGAGCACAACCTTAGGTGCACTCTGGCCTGTCTGAACAAATACCCTCTCAGTGTTGCTCCCTGAAGCAACATGAGACTGACCTTGTGAGGATTTCTCAGGAATGTATCCAAGTCCCTTTTTCTTGTTCCCAAGTATCTGGTTGCTATTTATTTCCTCTCTAGCCACTGAGGATTTATTCATTGCTGCAACCTTTTTCTTGAGGGAGTCCTCACTCTTTTTCAGGGTTTCATGTCTGGTAAAGAGGTCATCAAACTTACTCTTAAGTGCTTTCAGCTCTTCCTTCCTGACCAGCTCTTCCTCAGCCAGTTCCTTCAGAATTTTCTCTCTTGGGAGACGCTCAGAGTTGATCATATCAATTTCCTGAGTTAGTCTCACAATCTGAGCTGATTCTTTGAGATCAGACTGAGTGAGTTGTTCATTCAGGTTTTGAACTTCAGTACTCAATTTCTTGTTCTCCTCTACCAAGAAGACATTAGTTTCCAGCAGTCTGGAGAAATCAACCATCAATTGATCAAGACAGATCTGAAGGTTCATTTCCCTAACCGACTCTGAGCTGAGCTCAGGATTTTGACCAGTGTAAGAAGCACAAACAGAATTTGATGTTACCTCAGGCTCATCCCTAGCCATTAGGCAGACATCATCGTACTCATCATCCGAGAAGAGTTCAGGTGACCTTTCAGTGGGACCATCAGAGTCTGTTGCATCCTCAGCCACCATAGCCCTCCGATCAGCAGATCTTAGATCCCTCGTGGCTCTCCTTTCCTCTCTCTCCCTAGCACTCAGCTCCGGGCAATCGTACTGATAGTGACCAATCTTGTTACAGTTGTAACATGCTACCTGCTCACTTATTCTTTCTTTTCTTGGTTCAGGGTTCCTCCTTGAGTCAGGTTCCCTAGTTCTCGGTGAGCTTTCAGCCTTGGTTGGATATCTATCATCGCGAGTACGTCTCTGTTCGTCTCTTCTTTCAGGCTTTGGTTCAGAATATCTCCTTTCATCACCACGTTCTCTCCTCTGGTCAGTGTTCCTTCGCTCCTCATATCTCCTCGAGCTTTGGTGGGTTCCTTCAGGTTTCCTGTCACGTGAGTCCTGATAAAACTTTTTATAACGACCAAACCTGGAATTGAGCTTGTCAAATCATCTGGCCATCAGGCTGTACTCCTCAGCGAGTTCTTCCCTGCTCATCTCCATCAGTGACTTTGATGAAGAATTTGATGAGGGCTCAACAGGTTCAGACCTGGCCTTGAACGCCACACTTTTCTCAGGAGTTTTCTCCTTCCCTTCCTCTTCTGACTGAACTTTCTTCTTTCTTTTGTTAAGATCAAATTCAAGCGCTTTTAGCTCTGAAAAAAGTAAAGCAGAAGTTATGTTACTCATATCCTAAGTGTTCTTAAGCATAATTACACTGTTGTCCCATCTCTCAGGAAGGGCATTCAGGATCTTTGAAGCAACATCTCTCCTTGGGACATCCTTGTCCAACATCACCAACTCATTCATCAACTTGATGAATCTAGACTCCATCTGATCTATGCTCTCATCAGGCAGCATCTCGAACGCTTCAAATTTCTGAATGACAATATTCCTCTTGTTCTCCTTTATCTTTTCTGACCCTTCGCACATCCTGGTCAGCTCATCCCAAACCTCCTTTGCCGTCTTTAGGTTCATCAGCCTGGCTGACTCCTCGAAAGGCACCGTATGCAAGATGATGTTTCTGGCGACGTTGTCAAGCCCCACCATCTTGATTTCATCGTTGGTCATGTCTTTCCTCTCCTGAGGAACCTGCACGCCAATCGCAAGATCATCGTATCCCAGTCCTCTGACGTTAGGAATAGTGATCTTGATCGGTCCTTCCCTGAGTACACGCGGCATCTGGTCATGGATGGCATCTAGATGTGCCTCTAATCTGAACTTCCAATAGACAAAGTTAGATACAGAGAATTCAGGTAACGAAGCTTCAAGTCTCCTCGAAGTCATGATGATGATGCAAGTTTTATGAAAGGCAAACTCAGATCTGTTCAGTGACCACCAACAGTTTCTTCTCTGAAACTATTAGTATTCAAAGTCAGTGGTCTTTCGAACCACTGCTCTGATACCACTTGTTGGTCCCGGTACAAGACTGAGGAATACGTGTATGGGGGGGGATACACGTATACCAATTTTCAAACTTAAAACTGACTGAGTCCCATTCACTCAGAGTGGTAAAGAACTAGGAGCTGATAATACACCCACTGACTACACTTGGTGCGGGTCAGTTGGCTAACTATCAGTTCAAGTTCAGTGCGGAAATGTTTGAGCCCTGATAGTTTAAAGTCTTGTTTAGTTTGCTTTCTGAAAACTTGTTTTACTCAAATCTGAAAAGTGTTTAGTAGAGCAGTGTTCTTTTAAGGATCAGGTTGATTGATTCAGACCTGATAAACTTGAATGCAATGAATGAACAGGTAATATGGCAAGTATGCACAATGTCAAAGCAGTAAGAACACAAGGAGTTTAACGTGGTTCAGAGTCTCAAGCTCCTACGTCCACGGCCTGACTTAACAGGAAATCCACTCAAGGGATTCTTGTTTTTAACGTGCCAAGGTGCACCAAGATCAGTTACCTCACTGATCTATACAAACTCCTCTTACTGTCACACTAACTGACTTACTCCCAAAGAGTCTATCTTAGAGTTTTGGTTTCAGTTTGGATTCCAACTAGGTTGAGATTATCCTTACAAGACAAAGCTAAGCTAAGGATTGGATAATCTCTCTAAGCTAAGATAATTCTATTTAGCTCTTGGAATACAGAATAACTCTCGGTTGCTAAGAAACACTTGGGAAATTTGAATGTTTTCGAGTGCTTCTTTTAAAGGCTGAATGCTTTGAAAGCTTGAGAGTTTGAGTAATTTCTGGCTTGGAAATTTCCCGTAACCTTGAATGGGTTCAAGGCCTTCTGTATTTATAGGTGGTTTGAATAACTATCCGTTGGAGAGATAGCCTTCTAGTCATCTATGTAGAGGGGCTTCAAACGGACATATCTCCATGCAGCAGCCGCCCTTGCATGGATTTGGTATTTGCATTAAATGCACATTAAATGCTTGCCCGTTGAATATGCAGTCTGAATTCAGTCTTTATGTCAGGTTCCGTACGTGCGTGTCCTCCTCGGATTGGTCCACGTCATCAGGTTGGTGAGAATGTCAGAACTTATTCCTGAGCTTCAGGCTTGTCTTATTAAGTTCATTTTGTCTTGAGCTCACCGGTCTTGTCCTGACGCTGAAATTCCTTTTGCATTGCTTGGCTCTACTCCAAGTCTTCCCATTAACTCAGTGACAACCTGTTCCCTTCAGGACTGAGTTAGTAATGACCTCAGGGTCATACTCTTCGTCACTGACACTTACTCAGCCAGCTTAGAAGACTGCCATAAGTTCAGGATGGTGCTCTTCGTCTTCAGGCTCTGAGTCTTGATTGTATCCAGTGAGTTCTCCTCTCACTGAGTACCTGTGAAGTGTAAAAAGACTAAGCACTAATCCTAACCAAGACTAGCCTGACAAAGACATATCAAGGCGAACATCTTTTCAGGGGCTTTGGGATCTTAATCAAAACTGACAATGTCCCAACACAATGAACAAACCTAATAAAAAAAAATGTCTGCAATTTTAGAATAAAAGTATTAGCATGATTAGTAGATCAATAATGTGATACAAAAAGTGAAATTTGGGAAGCATAATCCAAATAGCAAATTATTGAAACAGATGAACCTGAATATAAAATGTCTGCAAAAAAGAAAAAAGAATAAGAATATTATTATGACCACTACAACAAAGCATAAATCATGACGAAAAAAAAGATGAACAATAGGTGAAATCCTAAAATCAAAAGCAAGAAAACAAATGAAAGTGGTAAGGGAATTGAGAAATTTATAGAAAACTTGAAACAAAATCAATGGATAAGATTAAAAATTTATGAAACAACAGCCAAGATCAAAAGTATAGACTTGACCAAAGGAGAGGAAAATGATGACAAAAGAAAGGACAAACACATATGCCACATAGACACAAAATATTTTGCCTATATATAAGTATTGATTAGACAAATTTTCTTATGATGTGCCTATATTCTGCGAAAACTCTGAACAACTTGCACACCGTATAACGGGAGTCAAATCAATATATATTCTTGTATCCATTTAATAATATCATCACTTATTAAGTGATACAATTATCTATCAAAAGTGTACTTATTTTTTTTATTTTATCTGTCCACCAAAAGTGTGTTCATTTCTTATTTATCAATAATCACTCTATTTTCGTATATTCACAAACAATTATTTTATTCATAAGTTATTCTTATTTTATCTAATTTATCTTTTTTTTTTTAAAAACCTATGCTCATATAAATGAGCACACTTTTGGTGCATGGACGGTGTATAACATTTTTCACATAGTTCGGCGTGTGTTTTGTGCATGTAAAATATTGTAATATTATTTTATAAAAGTAATGATATTATTTGTCACGTAATGTGTTAGTATTGAGTGAATTTATGTATATATACGTGTAATTGGTGCATGTAAGTGTGATTTGTGTATTCGTCGTGACTTCTTACCTACGAAACCGCCTAATCTGGATTGATTTTCAGGAACTATATAAATAGTTTGAATGGGATACGTGTATTCTAGTAAGTTGTGTGGGCAGCAAGAAAAGTTGGATGAGTCATCTATAGCCAACAGGGACGGGGTAACTTATCTAATCTAAATTAAAATATCATTAACTTTGACGTGAGTAATTTTAGGAAGACTAGGTTTTATATGAGAATGGTTATGACAAATTTATATTAGGAAAATAATTAAATGAATTAATTTCACACCTTTTTATAAGTTAGATCTTTTAGATAAGACATAATTTTTTTATAGTATCTGAGCCAAAAGACTCCTTATCATGGACTACTTTCATATAATAATTTCCAAAAAATCTCATAAGTTGTAGCCGAAATTAACTAATTTACATGATGCTTTCCAAGTTATTTTCAAGATCAAACTTATCATCCATACTATAAAAGGAAAAAAAAAAAAAAACACTCGAATAATTCTCTCTTGTCAATATTGTACCGAGCAATCCCAAAATGTTTTATGGGAAAACTAGCATATATCTGGTTGAAAAGGGAATGGCCGACCCATTGCTTATCTTTAGCCCATAACCATTGCTGACTCAGTAGGGTAATTTGGCTCTGAAGGTTGGGGGTGTTGGGGAGGTTGAGGTGTGGGGTCAGGGATGGAATGTGTTTGGGTTTCAGGATGTGGGGGTGTTTGAGTGGGTGCTGTCTCAGGCTGCAATGACTCAGCCGTCTCAACAGTCTTTCTTACCTCCTCTAAGTCAGAGGCTCCAGGAGAGCTTGACTTCTCCCTCTCACTTAACTCAGGAAGTTTCTTAGCAGGAGACTTCTTTACTCCCTTCCTAAGTCTCTTCAGGGGCCTCTCTCCCTGAGCACCCTCCTTACTGACGTCATCATCAGTTCCCTCAGCCTCAGTCCCGGCCTTCTTGGGATCTGACTCAGTCCCTGACTTCGTGCTCTTCCCTGACAGCACGATTTTCACCCTCCTCTCCTTCTCAGCCTCCTTACTCCTCTCAAGGAGCTCATCCACCTTTTCAATGAGGCTGGTTGCCACTCTCTTGGCCTTCCCAGCTGGCTTTCTGGCCTGACCCTTTGCTTTCGCATTGGGATCAGTCAGCCCTAGCACTGAATAGGTGTCACTCAGTGAGGAAAACATTACCTTCTTTGAGGAAAGGTTGTCCTCAAAGTCAAAAGTGTACTCATGGCACGCATGAGCAATCAGGATGGACAATCTTGTGCCAAATGGCAAGATGGCACTGACGGATATGTGCTTCTTCTCCTCGTCACGCGTGATCTTGTCCAATCCCGCCTGATGGAGTTGATCGAGAAAGAACTGCTCCCAGTTCGCTTCCACTCCATCAGCGATTGCTCCCATGAGCCTCAGCTTGGGCAGACTCAACTGCTCGTGAGAGCCAGTTGCTCCCATCACAATCTTGGACACCAAGTCCACCAGAGCCCTGTACTCCGGCTTCAGAGTGCTCTTGTTCTGACGGGCCCTGAACTCCGAAGATCCTGACTTGGTCCATTTCCCAAGGAATTCTCCCTCCGAGTTTTCCTTGTAAGTCTTGGGGTTGATGCCTGAGAATGGCAGTTTGAAGACTTCCCTCACCGCCTGCCTGAGATTGATGGTGACCACCTCCGAGACGTAGAGAGGCTCTCCGTCGCCGTTCTTTTCTCCCGTCGGCTTTAGCGCAGTCACCTTTGTGAAGACTTCCCCCTTCCGCAAGAACATGTTCAAATAAGCTTCCACCACTGTTCTTGGGAGCACGGAAAAGGGACGGGTGGTGAAGTATGTTTCCAACCCGGCGTCGGAAATCCATTTAAAGACGGGTTTGATTTCCTCAACCGTTAGACAGATACCTTCCATGGAGATGACTTGCTCCATGTGTACCAGCTTCTTCTCAACAACATCGACGATCTTGTCGGTTGTCCAGTCTGAATTAAGGAATGCCATTGTTTTTTAAAAGAGGTTTTAGAAATTCTGTGTTTGAGCAAGAGAAAACTCAGTGTGCAAATTGTGCGTTGTGTTTGCGTAAAGACCTCAAATGGCACCCTTGATTGATAAGACTAAGTCAGTTACTCAAACGTGGGGTTGAGATTGATTCCTGAATTCGAAAGGTTTTGAAATGAGAGGCCAGGATTAATCTCAGTTTTAATTAAAACCCCAAGTCAGTCATATTCCGTATAAAACGGACACGTATATGAAAAAGTAACTGTAGCATTAAATGCTCCGTGCGCGTGGGTTTAAATATAAAAAGGCGCGCTTTTAATGAAAACGGAATGCATTTAATAAAGATTTTCAGGACGAATGACTCAGGGAGACGCTTGAGATTCACAAGAGTCAGGTTAGAACCCATACCTGTCAGGGAGACATTGTAGCACCCTGATACCTCGTTGAGTCGAGTCTGGCCTGAGTTCCCCCTAGAACCCTACACTGACTGCTCTCCCGGATCTAAGAGTCTCAATTCCACTGACAGTTCCATAAACCTTGCTTCAGCCAAGGGCTTAGTCAAGATGTCAGCTCTTTGCCTGTCAGTGTGAATCTTCTCCACCCTAATATCTTTCTTTTCCACATGATCTCGAATGAAGTGGTGTCTAATATCCACATGCTTGCACCTTGTGTGAAGCACTGGGTTCTGAGTGATTGCTATTGCACTATTGTTATCACAATAGATTGGAACCTGATTAGCAAATACTTGGTAGTCCCTCAACTGTTGCCTCAACCATAGGATCTGAGCACAACAACTCCCTGCAGCCATATACTCAGCCTCAGTTGTGGATGTTGCCACTGAATTCTGCTTCTTACTAAACCACGAGATCAACTTACTTCCCAAAAACTGACATGTCCCTGAGGTTGATTTCCTATCAATCCTACAACCTCCATAATCTGCATCTGAATACCCTGTCAGTTCAAGGTTGTCATCTGAAGGATACCATAGTCCCATATTAACTGTCCTTTTCAAATACTTAAGTATCCTCTTAGCAGCCTCCAAATGACTTCTCTTGGGATCAGACTGATACCTAGCACACACACCAACTCCAAACGTAATGTCAGGCCTACTTGCAGTCAGGTACAGTAAAGAACCTATCAGCCCACGATACTCAGTCTGATTCACTGAAGTCCCTTCAGTGTCAGGATCCATCTTCCAATTTGTGTTCATTGGGATCCTGGCTGGATTGCTGTTCTGAACACCAAACTTATGAATCAAGTCTCTTGTATACTTGGCCTGATTAATAAATATACCTTGATCAGTCTGCTTGACCTGCAATCCTAAGAAGAAGTTCATCTCTCCCATCATTGACATCTCAAATTTACCAGTCATCAGTTTAGAGAATTTCTCACATAACTGATGATTTGGTGATCCAAATATTATGTCATCCACATAAATTTGGACCAAAAGAATGTCATCACCTTCAGTGATCCTGAACAATGTCCTATCCACTGTTCCCTTCTTGAACCCATGATCAGTCAGGAATTGAGAGAGGGTATCATACCAAGCTCTTGGTGCTTGCTTAAGTCCATAGAGTGCTTTCTTCAAATGGTATACTCTATCTCCAACCTCAAACCCGGGAGGTTGTTCAACATATACCTCTTCATTGAGTACACCATTCAAGAATGCACTCTTGACATCCATTTGATACACCTTGAACTTCTTATATGTCGCATAGGCAAGGAACAACCTGATAGCTTCCAACCTAGCCACTGGAGCAAAAGTCTCATCATAGTCTATTCCTTCAGACTGACAATACCCTTTTGCAACCAGTCTAGCCTTGTTCCTTACCACAACACCATTCTCATCCTTCTTGTTCTTAAAGACCCACTTGGTACCAATCACACCTTGATGCCTAGGTCTATCTAATAGTTCCCAAACCTGATTCCTTGTGAACTGATTCAACTCCTCTTGCATGGCAATGATCCAGTTCGAGTCAGTGAGAGCTTCTTCAATGTTCTGAGGCTCTTGCTCAGAGAGAAAGCAACAGAACAGTGCACTCTCACCATGAAACCGTCTGGTCCTGACTCCCTCAGTTGGATCACCAATAATTTGATCAAAGGGATGATCTTTTAACCATGTTCTTTTGCCAGGAGTTGTTCCTGAAGTACCTGCAATGTTAGTGTCTACAGGCTCATAAAATTCAGGAAATTGAACAGAAGGGTATGATCCTGAGTCTATACCAAAGGGATTTACAACCTCAATGTCAGGGACATTGATCCCCCCTTGATGAGGTGACTCAGGAGCCGTCTCAGCTGCAACAGCATCTTCATAGACGGTACTTACCTCAGGTTGAGCCTGTTCCTCTGTCTGAGGCTCAACAATCCCTGATGTGCTGGGTTTAGGAGTGGCACTTGGTTCATCATCCTGATCGTCATCATCATCCCATCTGGGAATTGGCACAGTCTTGATCTTGGGATCAGGTTGATTCTTCAAGCTCAGCCTTGTCACTCTCCTCGTGACCTCCTCAGTATCAGGATTCAGCACCTTTGCCCTAGACTCATTAGCAGATTCATCAAAGACAACATGAGGTGATTCTTCCACAACAAGGGTCCTACAATTGTAAACCCTGAAGGCTTTGCTAATTTCAGAATATCCCAAGAATATTCCTTCATCAGATTTGCTATCAAAGGCTTTCAACTGGGTCTTCCCATTGTTGAGGATGAAGCACTTACAACCAAACACATGAAAGTAAGAAATACGAGGTTTTCTTTTGTTCCATGTCTCATATGGGGTCTGAGCATGTTGCTTGTTCAGCATGGATCTGTTCTGAGTGTAGCATGCAGTGTTGATTGCCTCAGCCCAAAACTTTTTGGGCAATCCTGACTCAGCCAGCATGGTACTTGCAGCTTCCTTCAGTGTCAGATTCCTCCTTTCAGCGACACCATTCTGTTGTGGGGTTCTAGCTGCAGAAGTCTCATGAGCTATACCAAGTTCATTACAAAAGTCAGAAATATATGAATTTATAAATTCAGTGCCCTTGTCAGATCTGATCTTAGTAATGGACTGATTTTTCTCATTGCTGAGTCTTCTGAGCAACTCTGGAAGCTTCACCTGTGTTTCCTTCTTATTCAACAAGAAAATAACCCAAGTATATCTAGAATAATCATCAATAACCACAAGGGTATATTTTCTACCATTCATACTCACAGGTGTTATGGGACCAAATAGATCCATGTGCAAGAGCTGAAGTATCCCGTCAGTGGAGTAGGAAGCCTTTTCTTTGAATGACGCTCTGACCTGCTTCCCTTCCTGACAAGCTTTGCACACGTGATCTTTGCTAAAAACTTCATTAGGTAGACCATCAACAAGTGACTGTCTAGAAATTTTGTTAAGAATCTTGAAGTTCAGGTGGCTTAATCTTTTATGCCATAACCAACTGAGCTCTAGAGAGCTTTTAGCAACAAGACAAGTATTAGGGATAGTGCTGCTCCAATCAGCGAGATAAACGTTACCTTTCCTTATACCTGATAGAAGCACTTGTGTTGATTTGTCCTTGACTGAACATTTATTCGATGAGAACTCAACACAGAACCCTTTGTCACAGAATTGACTTACTGACAGCAGGTTATGCTTCAGTCCTTCCACAAAGGACACATTTTCCACTCTGACTGTACCTATAATTAGAACACCAAAACCCTTAGTAATACCTTTTGAGTTATCACCAAAGGTTACCTGTGGACCATCTTTAGCCTGATATTCTTGGAGAAGACTCTTCATTCCAGTCATGTGCCTTGAGCAACCACTGTCTAGGTACCAAACAGCTTTAGGTACCCATTGGGTGTTGGGTCCTATTGTGTCAGCTGTACCTTTCGGGATCCAGACTTGCTTCACAACCCTGATTGCCTCAGAGTGGTGAATCTGTCTCCCTGAAACATCGACATACACAACTTTCTTTTTCTTAGCCTGAGAGGAAGATGGTGTATGGGTGCTAGACTTAGGCTTCGCAGGAGCCTGAGTGGGTGCCTTTTGGGCTGGCTTCCTGTTCTTCCTAGGTCTGGGTGCAGCAGGTCTTGGGCCTTGTTCTTGATAAGGACCCTGATTTCTATTCCCCCTAGGCAAGTGAAGGAATGGAAAACAGTTAAAGGCCTCAGGATGCCAAAACCACGGGGGTGTCATCATGTTTGGCCTTCCTTGTTGGTATTGCCAAGCATGATGGTACCCTCGCTGACCAGTCTGAGGGCTCTTGGCCTGAGTCTTCCTCTGCTTTCGCTGAGGTTTTCCCTGGCCTGAGCTCTCAGGGGCTTCCGTAGGTTGCTTCACTTTTCCCTTGGGTTTTGGCTTAGCTACCTTAGGAGCAACCCTGACTGTGTCAACGGTTTCTTTGCCCTTATCAGTTTGACGGGCCTGGAGCACAACCTTAGGTGCACTCTGGCCTGTCTGAACAAATACCCTCTCAGTGTTGCTCCCTGAAGCAACATGAGACTGACCTTGTGAGGATTTCTCAGGAATGTATCCAAGTCCCTTTTTCTTGTTCCCAAGTATCTGGTTGCTATTTATTTCCTCTCTAGCCACTGAGGATTTATTCATTGCTGCAACCTTTTTCTTGAGGGAGTCCTCACTCTTTTTCAGGGTTTCATGTCTGGTAAAGAGGTCATCAAACTTACTCTTAAGTGCTTTCAGCTCTTCCTTCCTGACCAGCTCTTCCTCAGCCAGTTCCTTCAGAATTTTCTCTCTTGGGAGACGCTCAGAGTTGATCATATCAATTTCCTGAGTTAGTCTCACAATCTGAGCTGATTCTTTGAGATCAGACTGAGTGAGTTGTTCATTCAGGTTTTGAACTTCAGTACTCAATTTCTTGTTCTCCTCTACCAAGAAGACATTAGTTTCCAGCAGTCTGGAGAAATCAACCATCAATTGATCAAGACAGATCTGAAGGTTCATTTCCCTAACCGACTCTGAGCTGAGCTCAGGATTTTGACCAGTGTAAGAAGCACAAACAGAATTTGATGTTACCTCAGGCTCATCCCTAGCCATTAGGCAGACATCATCGTACTCATCATCCGAGAAGAGTTCAGGTGACCTTTCAGTGGGACCATCAGAGTCTGTTGCATCCTCAGCCACCATAGCCCTCCGATCAGCAGATCTTAGATCCCTCGTGGCTCTCCTTTCCTCTCTCTCCCTAGCACTCAGCTCCGGGCAATCGTACTGATAGTGACCAATCTTGTTACAGTTGTAACATGCTACCTGCTCACTTATTCTTTCTTTTCTTGGTTCAGGGTTCCTCCTTGAGTCAGGTTCCCTAGTTCTCGGTGAGCTTTCAGCCTTGGTTGGATATCTATCATCGCGAGTACGTCTCTGTTCGTCTCTTCTTTCAGGCTTTGGTTCAGAATATCTCCTTTCATCACCACGTTCTCTCCTCTGGTCAGTGTTCCTTCGCTCCTCATATCTCCTCGAGCTTTGGTGGGTTCCTTCAGGTTTCCTGTCACGTGAGTCCTGATAAAACTTTTTATAACGACCAAACCTGGAATTGAGCTTGTCAAATCATCTGGCCATCAGGCTGTACTCCTCAGCGAGTTCTTCCCTGCTCATCTCCATCAGTGACTTTGATGAAGAATTTGATGAGGGCTCAACAGGTTCAGACCTGGCCTTGAACGCCACACTTTTCTCAGGAGTTTTCTCCTTCCCTTCCTCTTCTGACTGAACTTTCTTCTTTCTTTTGTTAAGATCAAATTCAAGCGCTTTTAGCTCTGAAAAAAGTAAAGCAGAAGTTATGTTACTCATATCCTAAGTGTTCTTAAGCATAATTACACTGTTGTCCCATCTCTCAGGAAGGGCATTCAGGATCTTTGAAGCAACATCTCTCCTTGGGACATCCTTGTCCAACATCACCAACTCATTCATCAACTTGATGAATCTAGACTCCATCTGATCTATGCTCTCATCAGGCAGCATCTCGAACGCTTCAAATTTCTGAATGACAATATTCCTCTTGTTCTCCTTTATCTTTTCTGACCCTTCGCACATCCTGGTCAGCTCATCCCAAACCTCCTTTGCCGTCTTTAGGTTCATCAGCCTGGCTGACTCCTCGAAAGGCACCGTATGCAAGATGATGTTTCTGGCGACGTTGTCAAGCCCCACCATCTTGATTTCATCGTTGGTCATGTCTTTCCTCTCCTGAGGAACCTGCACGCCAATCGCAAGATCATCGTATCCCAGTCCTCTGACGTTAGGAATAGTGATCTTGATCGGTCCTTCCCTGAGTACACGCGGCATCTGGTCATGGATGGCATCTAGATGTGCCTCTAATCTGAACTTCCAATAGACAAAGTTAGATACAGAGAATTCAGGTAACGAAGCTTCAAGTCTCCTCGAAGTCATGATGATGATGCAAGTTTTATGAAAGGCAAACTCAGATCTGTTCAGTGACCACCAACAGTTTCTTCTCTGAAACTATTAGTATTCAAAGTCAGTGGTCTTTCGAACCACTGCTCTGATACCACTTGTTGGTCCCGGTACAAGACTGAGGAATACGTGTATGGGGGGGGATACACGTATACCAATTTTCAAACTTAAAACTGACTGAGTCCCATTCACTCAGAGTGGTAAAGAACTAGGAGCTGATAATACACCCACTGACTACACTTGGTGCGGGTCAGTTGGCTAACTATCAGTTCAAGTTCAGTGCGGAAATGTTTGAGCCCTGATAGTTTAAAGTCTTGTTTAGTTTGCTTTCTGAAAACTTGTTTTACTCAAATCTGAAAAGTGTTTAGTAGAGCAGTGTTCTTTTAAGGATCAGGTTGATTGATTCAGACCTGATAAACTTGAATGCAATGAATGAACAGGTAATATGGCAAGTATGCACAATGTCAAAGCAGTAAGAACACAAGGAGTTTAACGTGGTTCAGAGTCTCAAGCTCCTACGTCCACGGCCTGACTTAACAGGAAATCCACTCAAGGGATTCTTGTTTTTAACGTGCCAAGGTGCACCAAGATCAGTTACCTCACTGATCTATACAAACTCCTCTTACTGTCACACTAACTGACTTACTCCCAAAGAGTCTATCTTAGAGTTTTGGTTTCAGTTTGGATTCCAACTAGGTTGAGATTATCCTTACAAGACAAAGCTAAGCTAAGGATTGGATAATCTCTCTAAGCTAAGATAATTCTATTTAGCTCTTGGAATACAGAATAACTCTCGGTTGCTAAGAAACACTTGGGAAATTTGAATGTTTTCGAGTGCTTCTTTTAAAGGCTGAATGCTTTGAAAGCTTGAGAGTTTGAGTAATTTCTGGCTTGGAAATTTCCCGTAACCTTGAATGGGTTCAAGGCCTTCTGTATTTATAGGTGGTTTGAATAACTATCCGTTGGAGAGATAGCCTTCTAGTCATCTATGTAGAGGGGCTTCAAACGGACATATCTCCATGCAGCAGCCGCCCTTGCATGGATTTGGTATTTGCATTAAATGCACATTAAATGCTTGCCCGTTGAATATGCAGTCTGAATTCAGTCTTTATGTCAGGTTCCGTACGTGCGTGTCCTCCTCGGATTGGTCCACGTCATCAGGTTGGTGAGAATGTCAGAACTTATTCCTGAGCTTCAGGCTTGTCTTATTAAGTTCATTTTGTCTTGAGCTCACCGGTCTTGTCCTGACGCTGAAATTCCTTTTGCATTGCTTGGCTCTACTCCAAGTCTTCCCATTAACTCAGTGACAACCTGTTCCCTTCAGGACTGAGTTAGTAATGACCTCAGGGTCATACTCTTCGTCACTGACACTTACTCAGCCAGCTTAGAAGACTGCCATAAGTTCAGGATGGTGCTCTTCGTCTTCAGGCTCTGAGTCTTGATTGTATCCAGTGAGTTCTCCTCTCACTGAGTACCTGTGAAGTGTAAAAAGACTAAGCACTAATCCTAACCAAGACTAGCCTGACAAAGACATATCAAGGCGAACATCTTTTCAGGGGCTTTGGGATCTTAATCAAAACTGACAATGTCCCAACACAATGAACAAACCTAATAAAAAAAAATGTCTGCAATTTTAGAATAAAAGTATTAGCATGATTAGTAGATCAATAATGTGATACAAAAAGTGAAATTTGGGAAGCATAATCCAAATAGCAAATTATTGAAACAGATGAACCTGAATATAAAATGTCTGCAAAAAAGAAAAAAGAATAAGAATATTATTATGACCACTACAACAAAGCATAAATCATGACGAAAAAAAAGATGAACAATAGGTGAAATCCTAAAATCAAAAGCAAGAAAACAAATGAAAGTGGTAAGGGAATTGAGAAATTTATAGAAAACTTGAAACAAAATCAATGGATAAGATTAAAAATTTATGAAACAACAGCCAAGATCAAAAGTATAGACTTGACCAAAGGAGAGGAAAATGATGACAAAAGAAAGGACAAACACATATGCCACATAGACACAAAATATTTTGCCTATATATAAGTATTGATTAGACAAATTTTCTTATGATGTGCCTATATTCTGCGAAAACTCTGAACAACTTGCACACCGTATAACGGGAGTCAAATCAATATATATTCTTGTATCCATTTAATAATATCATCACTTATTAAGTGATACAATTATCTATCAAAAGTGTACTTATTTTTTTTATTTTATCTGTCCACCAAAAGTGTGTTCATTTCTTATTTATCAATAATCACTCTATTTTCGTATATTCACAAACAATTATTTTATTCATAAGTTATTCTTATTTTATCTAATTTATCTTTTTTTTTTTAAAAACCTATGCTCATATAAATGAGCACACTTTTGGTGCATGGACGGTGTATAACATTTTTCACATAGTTCGGCGTGTGTTTTGTGCATGTAAAATATTGTAATATTATTTTATAAAAGTAATGATATTATTTGTCACGTAATGTGTTAGTATTGAGTGAATTTATGTATATATACGTGTAATTGGTGCATGTAAGTGTGATTTGTGTATTCGTCGTGACTTCTTACCTACGAAACCGCCTAATCTGGATTGATTTTCAGGAACTATATAAATAGTTTGAATGGGATACGTGTATTCTAGTAAGTTGTGTGGGCAGCAAGAAAAGTTGGATGAGTCATCTATAGCCAACAGGGACGGGGTAACTTATCTAATCTAAATTAAAATATCATTAACTTTGACGTGAGTAATTTTAGGAAGACTAGGTTTTATATGAGAATGGTTATGACAAATTTATATTAGGAAAATAATTAAATGAATTAATTTCACACCTTTTTATAAGTTAGATCTTTTAGATAAGACATAATTTTTTTATAGTATCTGAGCCAAAAGACTCCTTATCATGGACTACTTTCATATAATAATTTCCAAAAAATCTCATAAGTTATAGCCGAAATTAACTAATTTACATGATGCTTTCCAAGTTATTTTCAAGATCAAACTTATCATCCATACTATAAAAGGAAAAAAAAAAAAAAAAAAAACACTCGAATAATTCTCTCTTGTCAATATTGTACCGAGCAATCCCAAAATGTTTTATGGGAAAACTAGCATATATCTGGTTGAAAAGGGAATGGCCGACCCATTGCTTATCTTTAGCCCATAACCATTGCAGCCTAAATTTTAGCCCAATATCAGCCACTTTTGTACAAGGCCCAGTATGTTTAGATCCCAACTTTTGGAAAATGCACCCCACCAAATTTTATACACGTGAAATAGCAAAGTTTCTTTTCCTTCTCACTAGTAATTTTGAATTAGCAAGTACACCCCTCTATTGTCACACCATATATACATGAAGTTAAAAAGAAAATTGAAAAAAATTATGAATTCAAGTTACAACTTCACCGATAAAAAAAAAAAAAAAAAAATGTGTTCCACCGAAGAACAGAGTCATATGCTCGTTCTTAATCTGCATCTATTTGATCAGTATTGCAAGGATAATGTTTAAGAGAGGTGATCAAATATATATATATATTTTGAAAAAACTGGATTTTAGCTTAAAGTCTTTAGGATAGTGTTTATTGTTCCTTATAATCTTCTTGTATTTTGGGTGAATAAAATGGTTTGTGTAGGATAATGTCGTAGTGTAAATAATTTCGCAAGTTATTATTATTATTATTTTTTTTAAATCGCATTTTCAAAATTTCCCCCTTGATTTTCCGAAATTTGACATGGCTTCAGAAGAAAATGTCGAAAATGTGACATAATTTCGAAAGACATGATAAATGTTTAAAAAAAATAATCTGAAATATATATTGACATAATTTCGAAATAATTTTTTTCAAAAATGTGATCTAAGTCTAATTTTTTGTCGAGAGTTTCCCTTGGTTAATTCAACAATTGTCGACTTATTTTATGTAACAATTTAAAAAAAAAAAAAAAATTCCAAAACCTGTGACAAATAATCGAATACTTTTTTTTGGAGAGTTTGTCTTGGTCAAATTAAGCGACGATGGAGGAAGCGGGGCATATTCAAGATTTTATGGGGTTGTATTAATCAACAATGGCGAGTTCTGATCTTTGGAGTAAGAAGGTGTTTGACTAAGCTTATAAGTTGTTTAAGAGTTTATAAGTATGTGTTTGGAAAAATAAAATGTTTAACAATTTATAGATCATAAATAAGCTCCTAACATCTTATAAGCTGTAAAAAAATAAGTTGGGATTCCCAACTTATTTTCCTAACCACCTCCACCCTAATCACCCGTCCCACCCCTCACATCCCACCCCCCACTCATCCCTAACTCAACATAAAAAAATAGAAAAAAAAATTATTAGAACTAAATTTTTAAAAAAAATATTTGTTATAAATTTTCAAAGTTCTTCTAAAATTGTATTAGCCAAATATTTTAACAACTTCTACTTAAAAATTACATCTTATAAGCTCTAAAAATAACTTATAAGATGTTTTAAATAAGCTTAATCAAACACCCCCTAAATCCAAATAATTGGGCCTTTTACAAACCAATATTCAAGACTTGAAGCCAATTTGCAGCCCAAGATGGGGTCCGTGGTTGATTACCAATTCAGCAAGACCTTAAAATCACTTAAGATGGTTGGCAGCACAAAATAAGGTATTAGTTTGTTTTCATTATATAATCGTTGTTCTTCGAAGAAAATATTTAATACTCTTTCGTGATAATAACTAATATATTTCAATAGTTCATATATGAACCATTTTTAGTCTATACTTTATCAATTTCTTTTATTAAAATGATATTATTTTAATATAAGGTAAATACAAAGAGTTAATTTATTCTAGAGTTTGTGCAAAATCAAGTGAGCACCATGCTGAGGCCGAATTAAGATAGAAGTTGTAGGAGCATGCGTATAGGATGGTGAGAGCTCAAATGAGAAGCGTTGTAAAATCATAGTCAAAGCTACTTTTGCCTCCATCATTGCGAAGTATTGTCCAATGCATATTCGAGGCCCCCATCCAAATGGGAAAAATATACCATTGCCCTTTTGTGCCTTTGAAACCCCTTCACTGAACCTCTGTGGATTGAATTCCATGGCATCATCTCCCCAAATCTCGTGGTTGTGGTGTAATATGATAACTGGCAACGAGAGCTGTACGCCGGGTGGTAATGTAAATTTTCCCAACTTGGTTTTCTCACTCACTCTTCGATCAAAAGAGACTAAGGGTGGATAAAGTCTCAACACCTCGTGGAAAATCATGGAAACCTGTGATGAATACCTCAAGAGAATTATATCAAGTGTCGAGGTTAAATTTTTTTATCCCATAACTTTTCTATTGTTCAGTCGCAGTAAAAGTTAACATTTTCATTTATTCCACATGTTAAAAAATTTGTCCAGTTTTAAACATAATTACCTATATTTTGAAAACTATGTCATTTTATGTCACTCACGTGAATGTCCAATTTTCGCTCAACCATAAATCCACATGTAACATTAGCGTGAGATAAAACAACACGATTTTCAATTTTTTGGTAAATATTAGACAATTTTTAGGGTGAAGTGCAATAAAATTCACTAACTTTATACTCTTTATCAATGAACTTTTAAAGTTTGCAATTCGATATACGAACTAATTTATTATTGTAATTTACATAGTGTAAGCTTCTAGGATACGCTATACATGGTGTAGATTTTCGGAGATAGTAATGCTACATGGAAGCAGAAGCTGCCACCAAAAGCTCGTCACACGCTACATCAAATGCCAAATCTAGAGATTTTTTTTTTATTTTTTTATAAAACATTGTTCCAGCACGGTTACAATTTAATAGTAGTGAAAGATAATAAAAGAAAAATGTCTTCTAGTTTCTGTACAAGTTTGTATGATGTAAGACCTTTTATCTACTTAAACATTTATGATCCATTATTAAACGTGTTTGAGCAATATATTTTATAAATGAACTTTTTGAAATATTAAAATAATAAAATTTGCAGATTTGGTATCTAACGTGGTGTGTGATGCGTGTTTGGTGTCGGCTGCCACGTGAGCGTACATATAATCGGAAGTTTACACCATGTATCGAATTAAAATAGTAAATTTGTTTGTGCATCCAGTTGCAAACTTTAAAAGTTTATGTTGTAATTCATAAATACTGTAGAGTTGGTGAATTTTTTTTTTTCAGTTAACCCAATTTTTTAATATAAGGGACCAGAAAACTTTTTAAGTCTGAATATGATGTATGAATCCTTACTTACAATCTTGAGATGATTTAAACCATCATAATGTGGTGTTTGATTCCCAAAGACATGCAAAACCTCTTCCCTGGCTTTGGTCTGCCACTCCTGATATCTACTCAAAAATACCAATGTCCACACGAGCAAAATTGAAGTCGACTCCTGTCCTGCAAAATAGAACAACTTGCACTCTTCGACTACTTCATCAATACTCATCCCGAAACTCTTGTTCCCGTGTTGTTGAATCTCCTGGGCATTCGAATCCAACAAAATGCCCAATAAGTCCTCATTCATTGCATTTGCCTCCCCTGCTTTCATCGCCTCGAGCCTTGTGCCGATGAGACGCCTAATTCTGGACTGAATTTCTTTTTCTATTTCCTTCATTTTCTTGTTCCTTTTGGTTGGGACAAATCTACAGGCTCAACACAAAACAAAATATAATACAACCTTTTTATGTAGAGATTTGAATGATATATATATATATATATATATATATATATATATGTTACTAGGTACCTCCATCCTGGAATGTAAACAGAGCGCAAAGCATGAAGGACGTGCTCAAACTGTTGTGTCTGAAGTTGGAATATCCTTCTCCCCTCTTGGTAGCTGCTACCGAACGCAGTTCTTGATATGGCATCGCTCGTCATATTCTTCAAATGGGGCCACACATCCACCTCTTGTGGGGAAGGGGAGACAAAGTTTTCCCATTTGTTCAAAACTTCATCGCAACTCAAAATGAAGGCCGGGATCATCAGCTGTACGGGTACCAAACAATGAAAATGTTGACGCAAAAGGCAATTTAGTATTAGTAGCAGAATTAATTAATAGTACCTTGAGTTTGTCAAGGTGGAAAGCAGGGTTGATGATTTTCCTGTGTTTGGTCCATTTTTCTTTGTCATAACTCCCAACTCCTCGTGCAAGCAGGTCGACCAGTGGATTCGAATTCAGTGGCTTCTGGTAAATATTGTGCTTGTTCAACACCTCCTTAACTAGTTCAGGATCTGTTATTATAACTGAAGGCTTTGGCCCAACCCAAGAAAAGGCCTCTTCTCCTGATTACAAAATTCCAACAGTAAACATATATAATTTGAAAAAAATCCTACAGTAAAAGAAATAAGCATACCGTATTTTGTTATAGTTTTGATGTTAAAAGGAAGAACCCGAGGCTTGATATCATCATCAAGATTAATGGGCTTGGACTCGGCTTCCTTAACCGTGTGCATCATCTCTTTCATGTCGCCGTGGATGAAGCGGTAGGAATTGCCCTTCAAACCCTGCTCCCTCAGTGCTTTCTCCAGCCTCTTTGGAGTCACGTACGCCCAATCCACTATTTTCCATGCGTATGTTACCACCACACAAGCAAAAGCAGCACCAATTATTTGATATGAAATTTCCATGTTAAATTCAACCTTATCTACTATATATCTACTCGATCAAACCATCACCATGCATCATGGTATCAAACTATGAATGCCTCGAGATATTATTCCATACTTTTCATGATAATTCAAACCTTTTTTTTTTTATTTGAACGTCATAAAATATCTTGCCCACCCCAAAATTGAAAACCCTTTGTAAACTCCATTTTTCTATTATTCATAAATTTACATAAAATATTATTAATTTTGAACCCACACATACACATAGTTCAACTCATTTATTTATTTTACACATATAAGTTTCAAATTGTCACTCATAATTATAGCTGTTAAACGGGCTGGGCAAGGCCAACCCGGTACCGGTCCACCTGGCCTCAAGTGTTTTCCCGGCCGGGCCGATTAATTCGGGCTAAATATATTCAGGCCTGTCCTGGCCCTAGACGGGCCACAGGGCTAAATTAGCACAATTTTTATTTAATATATTATTATTGTACTTGATTTACATATTGATCTCATTAATTTATAACTTAGTATACAAATTTTACTCATATAGTTACAAAATTTTATTTAGTTTGTCAATAACCATTCAATAACTAAATTAAAACTCAAATTCCTGAATAAAGTTCAAACAAGAATGATTCAACAAATCTTAATAAATTTAAATTCACCAAAATAAATTCAAAAGTCAATAATCCAATAATACTCAATAAACTAAATTTCACAAAAACAAAAAATGACAGAAAGGAAAACATTTATATTGATGAATGGTTGTGGTGGATAAGTATTAAATTATAACATCTTTATTTTTACAGGAACCTTAACTAATTTTCATTTCTTAATAATTGCATTATTTATTCAAAGATACTTGTATGATTCAATAAATATTACCTATATCTATAAACAACACAACTGATATATCTTAACCTTAATTAGTACTTGGCTTAAACTAAAGAAGGATCAAATCTTCTAAAATATTTATCAAATAATTGGGGTTCGAAAAACAAACAGGGAAAACTCGAAAAAAGGTCATGAAAATTCATATAAACAAATAAACTTCATGAATACGTGTTCAACAATTCTATGAACTTTAATCAACTGTCAACAAAGTAAATTAAATCAACATGAAATGAAAATAAAATCTAAAAAATGACAATAGAAATTAGTCGAAGCGTTACACTAAACTCTAAAAAATAAAAATCTACCGGGCCAAGCCGGCCCAAGTCCGAGCAGCCCGATGGACCTACTGGACCAGACCAAAAAGCCTAGTTCTTTTTGGATTTATAATTTTGAGGTCCAATTCATCCTTAAAATTGGACTTTTCGAGCCGACCCATTGAACCGGACCCATTTTGACAACTCAACTCACAAGTCACAACTCTATCCACCTTTTACATTCTTATTTTGTCATGATTTAATGCATATTGTTTTGGGATGTGGGAGTTGCATCAATTATTACTCGTGTTTTCTTGGTTGAGAGGTTCCATACTCTCTTTTCTGTGTTTATTTTATTTTATTTAATTTTTTTTTTTAGTCTTTGTTGACTATAAAAAGGAGATATTTGCACCCCTATGCCCTGCCAAAACTATGGTGGCGTCGGAATTTTGGAAAGCTTGTGGAATTCTGACATATGGCGTGGAATTCTTACCATATGGTGTGGAATTTCCGACTTTCTTCTATTTTATGTTGATAAGATGTCACGTTGTCCTGCTTGTTCATGATCATGACTCATACAATTAGACCATTCTTCGTGGCCCCGTGATGTTTATCTCAATAAATATAATAAATTATTATTACCCCATCCCAAAAAATTAAATTTACATACTTTTCTTTTTAATTCGTACCAAATTTTTTTACATAATCTCAAAATAAAAATATTCTTCGCAATATCCACAATCTTCACCCTACCCTTTCTACCCATTAATTTAAAGTTACTATTTATTAGTAGCATCCTAATATTGGAGTCTGACTTTTCTAAAAAAATATTATTCAGTAAAGATTCAAACACACCTCTAACAAAATAATTATGATGCCTACCACCAAACCAATCCATAACTATATGTTAAATGTATTAGATGCGCATGTTTCTATGTGATAATAACAAATTATGTTTTATCTTAAATTAGATGTAGCCCCGCAATTTCGCAGACGGAAAGAAAAATTATAAGAATAATAAATAATTAAACGTGATATTTTTTTTGTAATGAATAAAAGAATTTGAAATTAAATGACATCAGTTACTACATATTGGGAGGTATAATCAAATAATTAAGCAATGAAATGTAATTAGGAAAGTAAATTAGATGTTGGAATTCATAGAAACCGTAGGATTAGATCAACAGTTTAAATTTAAAGTATTGAACGGACGAGATAGAAATTTTAAAGAGTAACTGAGAAGATAGTATTGCCACATAAACATCATTAACCTTTGTTTTTGTTGTAAATAAGTGCGTAAAATAAAAGGCGAGATTTGTTCACCCAGTTCGTCGGGAACGACTACGTCTGGAGGCGAGCCAAGCCAGAAGTTTCACTAATGTTCTTGTTTATGAGTATATACAATTACTAGTACGTACCCCCGCGAATTTCGTGGACTGAAAAAAATATTTGTTATTTTTATTTCAAATTATAAATATTAATTTTTTAAAAATATCTTGTAATTTTGATATAATTTTAAAATTGTAATTATAATTCAACAAATAATAATAAACACTAAACATGAATAAATATAAAATTTGAAAAACATTAACTAATTCACACATTTAATCTCAAATTAGTATCTTAATATCCTATATGGACACAGTTTTTTAAGCCTATGTGGCAAGCCCACATCCCTCTATTTTAAAAATCCTCTCCTCTCATTCAACCAATTCATTGACTTTAAAAATTATTCTCAGTCATTCAAAATTAATCTCTAATCTAATCTTAACCGTTGATTCTATCACAATACTATCTATATATATCATCTCACCCACACAACCAAAAATCAATTCCAATAATCTCTCCTAAAAAATCGTTCATCTCTCTCTTTCATAATTCAAAATTCTTCCAAGAAAAAATTCATTAGATTCTTGGCAAATGAATTTGAAATTCTTCCAAGAAAAAAATGGTTCGATTCTTGGCAAATTAATTCGTTCGTTATTCTTATGAATTCGTTCGATTTTCTAATGAATTTTCCATTGGTTCTCCTTTAGTCTAAATCTTTTTATTTTTCGGTGAATCTATACATCTCAAAATATTATTTATATTTTCCTTTTGCAGTATATGAATATATACATTTCAAGGTATTGTAAATTTCATCAACTCATCTTTCGTGAGAATCTTCAAATTTTTTTTTTGCAGGATACAAATCTATAGTTGTCAAAGTATTTATGTTTATTTTATGTTTTTTCCATTTTATTGGATGAATTTAATCCGTATTTTTTATTTAATCTCTTTTACTAATGATTCTTTCTTTAATATCATTTTTTTGTGATTTGACAGGATATAAATCTATACATATCAAGGTATTTACTATATTTTAACAAATATTTTTTTATCGTGAATTCTATATTGTTGTTTTCTTATATTTTTGATTAATTATAGTTTAATTATATTTTGATCATATGAAATTCATTATCATTGTGTGAATGATTTTGATTATTTTCTTTAGGATTGAAGATCAATAATGAAGATGAGCGGAAGATCAATTTTAATGTGAAGATGAAGAATAGTTGATTATATATTAAAAATTGTATTTTCCTATAATATTATCAATGTATATTATTTTCCAATATTGTAATGTATTAATTACAATTCAATGTATTAATTACAATTTTATAAATAAAATTTTCTAGGTTTAATTACAATTCTATGTTAATGTATTATTTAAAATTTAATGTATATTAATTATAAATCTATAAATAATAATTTATATATTTATTTTCATTTCTATAAATAATAACTTCTATATTAATACTAATTTAATTTGAATGAGTCTAAATTTAAAACTCAAACTAATTCAATTTAATAAAGTAAAAGGAATAATATTGATGATGACAATAAAAGTCAAAATTTTAATATCAAAGCATCTAAAATTCAGTTATTTGTATGTTTGACCAAATATCATCATCACCACCACTAATTGACAATTTATTTAATATCAATCTGTAATGACATCTTTTTGTTATTTTGTTATTGAATTAGTCTTGCCATAATCACTCAATTTGATTACAATGAGTGTTTAATTTTGGTGTTTAAATAGAGTGCATATTATCACCAACAATTAAGAATCACAAATCTTAATATACTATAAAGACAAAGTTTTGGAAGCCTATGTGGCAAGCTCTTAAGCCTCTATTTTAAAAATACTCTTCTCTCATTCACTCAATTCATTGACTTTAAAAACTATTCTCAGCCATTGAATCTTAATATCTAATCTAATCTTGACCGTTGATTTTTTCACATCTCCTCTATATATACCATGTATCTCACACAACAAAAAATCAATTATAATAATCTCTCCAAAGAAATAATCCAATTCTTCTTCTTTTTTATTTTTTTCAATTTTGCTATGAAGTTCTATATTAATTATCTTTTCGTCTAAATCTTCATATTTTTTTTTTCTTGCAGGATCTTCATCCCAATATATTCAATCTTCATATTTCTTTTTTGCAGGATCTTCATCTTAAGGTATTTATTTTTTGTTATTTTTTTTATAGTTTTGATGTATGAATTTAATCTTCATATTTTGTCTAATCTCTTCTACCAATGATCCTTTCCTTAAACTCACTTTTTTTTTTTTGTGATTTGGACTAATACAAATTTCTACGTGTCTAAAGTTATTTACTCTATTTGCTAATTATGTTGTTTTTTTTTATTAATTATTATTTTATTTTATTTTATTCGTATGAAAATGATATATTATTGTGTGATTTTTTTAATTTTATTTTTAGGATTGAACATCAACAATGAAGATGAAGTGAATGATCATTTTTTCATATGAAGATGAAGTGGAAGATCAATTTTATTGTGAAGGTGAAGAATCAATTGATTATATATTAAAAATTAAATTTTTTTAACATTGTAATATATTAATTACAATTCAATATATATTTTACAATTCTATAAATAATATTCTTTATGAGAAGTTATAATTTTTATTTTTATTTAATTCTAAGATGATGAAGAATCGTTCAAATTTGGATGATGAATATCTTTTTATATATATTCATCTTCGATGAATATATCTTTTGAAATATATATTCGTGAAAAATAACAATGGATTATTGAAATAATTAATTTACAGAAAAGTATATACAATAGTATTATGGAATAATTTTATAGCATATGGGCTTAACATATCTATTGAATATTCGTATAATTACTATTTGACTTATACACAAAGAAATTAAGTTAACATATTTTTTCATATTATTTTAAAAGATTAGATTTGAAATAATTATATCAGGAACAATATATAAATTTATACTAATTATAAACTCTACTTATTTAATCAATTTTAAATTTCAATTTGAATATATTAGGAAAAGTTGACTAATTTTGAATGATAAGTTAGTAAGATAATTTATTCGATAATTTTATATTATCCCACATTCCTAAATCCTAAATTTTTGGTTAGTGGGTATCTTTAAAAAATATATATAAATAATGTATTCTTCAAACTAATATTTTTAAACTAATGTGTTCGGTAATGTATATGTATAGTGTATATTTCATAGTTTTTGGATGGTGGATATCTTTTTTTTAATCCGATCATGATTCATTAATAATAAATAATTTTTATTGTATGAATTTGAATGTTATATATACAATCAAAATATACCTTTGATAAATTCAACTGAGTAACAATTCTAATTGTTTTTTTAATTAAAAATAATTTAATGTCTTCAATATTTATAGGGAAATTTGATCTTTTTAAAACATGTGATTTAACTATAAAGTCATACGCCAATCAATATATAAATTTAAATTAATTATATACTTTACTTATTTACATCAATTTTAAATTTATTGGTAAAAGATTAATTATATTATGAAAAGTTGAGTAATATGATATGATGATATAGTCCCTAATTTCGAAATTATATTCCAAAATATTATATTTCAAAATACTACATCATGTGATCTTTTATATATTAAATTAATAATATTTTTACAAAGATTCCCAACTTACAATATACATTCATCTAATTAAAAAAAACAGTAGGTCGTATCTCTTTATATCACTATGCAACATTATTTATAAGCTATGAAATCCAATTGAAAGGAAAAAATTATGGCAGCTATGAAATCTATATTTAATTATTCATAAAAATATAGTGTATTTAGACAAAATATAAGTTAAGATTAATTAAAACACATGTTTTATAAAGAGGCAAATTTACCTAATATTTTATGTAATTCAAAAATATATAATTTAAATCATACTATAAATAAGTAGTCAACTTTTCCTAACATAATTAGTCTATATTTATATATTCATAAAAATAGGATGTATGTAGATAATAAATTAAGATTAATTAAAACACATGTTTTGTAAAAGAGTCAAATTTACCTAATATAAGTTATTTATATTCAATGATACAAAAATAATAGCATAAAATCAAATTTAAAATTGATATAAATAAATAAAGTATATAATTAAGATAAATTTATATATTAATTGATGTATGAATTTACAATATTAAATCACATATTTTGAAAAAGTCAAATTCTCCTTTAAAAAAAACTATGAGCAACAATATTAACATATTTAATAAATATTCAAATTTTTTTTAAAAAAAATCAGAATTTGACATAGTAGAAAGTATTCAACTATTAAAAATATAAAAATATAAATTATTTTCTAAATGATTCATCATATTATAAATTATTCTTGCTTATGTTTTTATCTATAAAGAATGATTAAGAAAGTTTTCATCATATTAAAAAAAATATTCAAGAATTTACATTATTATCGATTAAAAAAAACAGATTTGTTAATCAATTGAAAATATCAAAGGTATATTTTGATTGTATCTATAACATTCAAATTAAATTATAATTAACATAAATATTATTATTTATAGAAATATAAATATACATAAAAATTATTATTTAAAGAATTATAATAATATACATTGAATTTTAAATAATACATTAACATAGAATTGTAATTAAACATAGCAATTATTATTTAAAGAATTGTAATTAATACACTAAATTGTAAGTAATACATTACAATATTAGAAAAAAAATATACATTGATAATATTAGGAAAATACAATTTTTAACATATAATAAACGATTCTTCATCTTCACATTAAAATTGATCTTCCACTTCATCTTCACACGAATCAAAATCTTCATTATTGATCTTCAATCTTTAAAAAAAATAAAAAAATTAAAATCATTCACACAATGATAATGATTTTCATATGAAAAAATAGAATAAAACAATAATTAATCAAAAAAACAAAGAAACAACATAATTAGAATTCACAATAAAAAAATATTTGTTAAAAAATATAGTAAATACTTTGACATGTATAGATTTGTGTCCTGCCAAATCACACACAAAAAAAAAAAATGATGAAATAGTCATTAGTAAAATGATTAAGCAAAAGATGCGGATTAAATTCATACAATTAAACTATAAAAAACATAAAATAAAATATAAATACCTTGACAGTTATAGATTCGTATCCTGCAAAAAATAAATACGAAGATTCACACGAAAGATGAATTGATGAAATTTACAATACGTTGAGATGTATAGATTCGTATCCTACAAAAGAAAAATATAAACAATATATTGAGATTTATAGATTCATCGAAAAATTAGAAGATTTAGACGAAATGAGAATCAATAAAGGGAAAAAGACTCTCCCATTGTGATGAGTCTGATTCTTACTATATATGTTTTGAATTATATTAGTTGAGCAAATTATAAAATATAATAATTATAATTAATTTTTTAATCAATTCAATTATTTTATTTGTACAAGAGAAGATCGAAGGATAAACTGAATGATAGTATTGTTGGTGAACTTAAGAGGATGATGTATACTTTCAATCCATTTGCAATGCAATTTCGCAAGGAAAAGTATTATGACTGGAGCTGAGCCAAATTTGTGATTGAAGAAAGGAGTTCAGATGGACGAGTTTATAACCTTCCTACTGCTTCTGAAGTTGCAGCTCTTATTCCAGGGGACATGATGCAGCTATGGAAAAAAGAGATGTGATACTAAAAGACCTGTTGTAGTGAATTGTAAATAATAAGTGAATTGCATTCATATTATGTTCCATTATACTATCCTTTATTGTTCATGTATGACGAGGATGTTTATAGGATTGATGTGGTTCATAATGATGCTGGTATTACAGCAAGAAAAAAAATCGGACTCACAATGCGAGAATTCTTTTCGTTTAGGATACACGAGCGTAATAATGAAACTAAACTCTATTCCTATCTAAGAGACTTTTCCAGCAATTTTTGGTGGATTCATATACTATGATTGAGTCGGAAATATTGTCATTTATAAAATTTAATCAAGTTAAACTGAGGTCTGACAGAGTGAATGATGTGAAAATTGCAGTTGATAGAGGTGGTGTGGATCCATCTTTTACGGGTAAAAGAATAATGTTTGCATCCTTCACAGACAATCCTAGGTATATGATTAAAAAGTTTCAAGATGTCATGCCAATTTACAAGTGTTTTTCTTACCCAGATTTATTTATCACAGTTACTTGAAATCCAAAATGGCCCCAGATTACAAGATTCTTAAATGAGAAAGGTCTTGAATCTGTTGATAGGCCATATAATCTTTGTAGAATGTTTAAGATGAAACTTGATCGTATTGTGAAGGAGTTTAAGGAACTTCAAATATTTGGAACAATTGATGCATGTAAGTTTATCTTTTTATATATTTTAAATTTTTAGCTCCATAATATTTATCTTTCATGAATAAAATAACATTACATTTCTATTAAATTATTTTAGTATATAACTTGATTCAAATATTTTTAATCTGTAGTGTTATACACAGTGGAATTTTATAAAAAGAGGATTGCTACATGCTCAAATTCTTTTGTTTCTGAATAATGAAAACAAAATTCCAAATCCGAAGGATGCTGACCGTATCATATCTGCAGAAATACCAGATAAAGATGATGATGCATTTTTGTATGATTTGGTAAGTGACTACATAATTCACCGACCCTGTGGATTGGTGAAAATAAATTCTCCTTGCATGGTCAACAACATTTGCTCAAAGAACTTCCCAAAGAGTTATAATAATTTTACATCTGTTGATGACGAAGGTTTCCCACTGTATAGAAGAAGAAGTACAGGGGTCACTGTTGATAAAGAAATTGTTCATTTGGATAACCGTTTTGTGGTTCCTTACAATCCAATACTGTTGCAAAAGTATCAATGTAATATAAATGTTGAGTGGTGCAATAGGTATAAATTCATCAAGTATTTGCTCAAGTATATCAATAAAGGAGTTGATATGGTTATAGCTACTGTGGAGAAGAAAGGGGCCACTAAAGGTGAATAAAAATCAAAAGGCGAAGTGGAAAATTTCGCAAACTGCAGATACATATCTCCGTGTGAAGCATTTTGGAGAACTCTTCAGTTCAATATACATTATAGGTATCCAGCGGTTATGAGATTGGATTTTCATCTTTCTAATCAACAGAGAGTTGTTTTTCGAAATGAAGATTACATCGATAATGTACTCGAAAGACCATCTTCAGGTAAATCAATGTTCTTGGCGTGGATGGATAAAAATAAAACTGATGATGAGGATGCAAAAAAGCTGACTTATGTAGAATTTCCAAAGATGTATGTTTGGGATAGAAAATAATACCAGTGGAAAAAGAGAAAGTACAGTAGATTTTCTCTGGGAAGACTATACAGTGTTCTATCGAGGGCTGGTGAAGAGTATTATTTGTATCTCTTACTGCCTTATAGTAAGGGATCAACATCTTTTGAGATGATACGAACCATTGGTGATATCGTGTATGATACCTTTAAGGATGCTTGATATTCAATGAGATTGCTAGATGATGATCTTGAGTACATTGATGGGATAACAGAGGCAAGTTATTGGACAAGTGCTCATTACGTAAGGAACTTATTCGATATTCTTCTCATGTCATCTTCAATGAACTCTCCAGAAACTGTATTCGAAGAGACGAGGGAGTTGTTGGTGAACGAATCTAATCGTGAGGATTAGTGGTTGTTTTAATCCATTTTTACGTCACCAATCAATAATGTGTGATTGATTACCACCGTAAATGGTAAATCGGGGTATGAATTTATCGAATTTGTAAATTCGGTAGTCGAAATTGGACTTATTTCGTGTATGTGTAGGTTAGGGTATGTTTGTGTGTATTTTTTGTCTGAAATTCGAAATTATATAAATAAGCTGGAGAACAACTATTTATAGAGGCTAGCAAGCATGAGGTGTTACTGACTCTTGGTCTCCCTAGCTTGCATGCCTGACATGTGTCCTTTGACCTTAGTTTGACCTTATCTAAGCTGAATCTTAGTTACAAAGTCTTCTTTTGAGCCTTATCTCGGACTCATTGTTGTTCGCCTAGGTCGGCTTGACTGATCTTGATGACCCTTCAACTGAAAGTTGTTCGCCTCTTGAGGTTGTACTTTGGAAGTTGTTCGCCTTATGGCTTCGTTCAGCTTGGCTTTGGGATCTTAGTCCTTTGTTCATGTGCATACCTCTTTGGCTGATTGTTGTATCATATTTTGACCAAGTTGCTCGTCATTGGTGACTTTACGATTGGCTCATCTTTGGTCTCGGGTCTTAAAAACCTGTTCGCCTATTAGTTGTTCGTCGGGGGAGTTGTTCGTCGAGGGAGTTGTTCATCACTTTATATACCTCCCAGACTGATTAATGCACCCAAATCGTGATTTTCTTTGTTGATCTTCCTTAACTTGGTTCTTCATAATCCTAGATGTAGCTCTAATCCTTGTTCGTCATTTACTGATAATTGTTCGCCCATCAACATGAGTGTATGTCAGATGATATACTCTATAAAAGAAGATGAACATTGAATATTACAGATATAACATCTTTAAAAAAAATTAACTGATTTAGATTGTAAAAATATTTTACAATTATATTTTTTTTTGTAATTTTTTTTAGATTTACAGCTTAACAGTGAAGAGTTGAACAACTTGGCGTTAATTGAAATAGAGAAGCTACTGCAGATGAATGGATCCACTTTGAGTAGATTTGCATCAATGCCAGTACCAGATTTTGAGTTTGAGAAAGATGTAGTAAATAACAAGAATTGAATTACGATCAGCCTGAACAAGGAGAAGAATATGACAAGTTAAGTTCAACTCTAACTCATGAACAAAAACTTGTGGTTAGTGACATACTTGAAGTTGTTTAGTTGCAAAAAGGAAGAGTCTTCTTTTTATATGAATATGGTGGAACTGGAAAGACATTCATTTGGAGAACGATCTCCGCAGCAATACGTTCGGAAGGCAATATTGTTCTTAATATTGCATCAAGTGGAATTACATCACTCTTCTGTCCGGCGGACGTACTGCTCATTCAAGATTTGTTATACCGCTTAATATTGATGAGACCTTCACGTGTAATATAAAGCAGGGGACACATTTGTCCGAACTATTGAAGACAAAGCTTATTATATGTGATGAGACACTAACGATTAACAGATTTAGCTTTGGATAGAAACTTGATGGATATTGTTAGATCTCTATTTGGGACCGTGAGTGATATGTCTTTTGGTGGTAAAATTGTTGTGCTTGGAGGAGATTTCAGAAAGATACTTCATGTTATACCGAAGTCGAGAGGATATTGTGCACTCAACTATCAATGCTTCATATTTGTGAGATCATTGCAAGGTATTTTATGCATCTTTTATTAAATGATAATATTTAAAAAAATTATTGTTGAGCTTTGCCTTTAATGGAATCAGGGTTTAGCCTTAGGTTCTGTTTATTTTAAAAAACGAACAACCTTTAAGTGGCTTTGGTCCTCAAAATGGACTTGTACCTCGAGCTTTTGGACTTTTCCTCTTGACGAACAACTACTATATTTACATTATGAAAAATTTACAAGTGTTGTAAGACTGCTCGTCACTAACATATATATCCTGACGAACAACTTTGAACACTAACTAAAAACATGCTCGCTTATAATATTTTTGCCGAGCAATTCTGTCTAAAATTAAAATATGAAGCAGCACTGGACTATACATTATGCCGAAAAACTCTTCATCCTATACTTAGCAAAATTTTCAAAAAATTAGGCAAGTTTTTGGTTTGCCTCACGTGGTTCACTGGCCCCCGAAGACATTTGTTCGCCCAATTAAGAACTTGTTCGTCTCATTGATAGTACTTCTTCAGATGTACAGCATTCCAGGAGTATTGGGCCGGCTTGCCTTCCATATCTTCGATATCGTATACACCATTAACGAATTTTTCCGTTATACGATACGGGCCCTCCCAAGTTGGTCCCAATACACCTGGAGGTTGGGCGAGCAACTTTCTTAGAACCATATCTCCAACTCTGAATTCCCTGATTTTAACATGGGAATTATAATAGCATTTTGCTCGTTGCTTATAGGTAGCATTTTTTAGCTCGGCATTCAGTCTTTTTTCTTCGAGCAAATCTATTTCAGTAGCTAGAGCAGAGTTGTTCGCCTGCTCATCAAAGTTGGTCGTTCTGAATGTGTTGGTCTTTAACTCGATTGGTATTACAGCTTCTGTTCCAAAAGCCATTGCAAAAGGTGTTTTTCCGGTGCTTGACCTGGGAGAAACTTTGTATGCCCACAGGACTTCCGGGAGTTCTTCAGACCAACTACTTTTTCTCTCTGCTAGCCGTACTTTCAATGTATGCTTGATTATCTTGTTCACGGCCTCGACTTGTCCATTTGACTGGGGATGATAGGGCGTAGAGTAATGTTTTCTGATTCCCCACTTTGTACAGAAATCTCTCAACTCTTTTCCATCAAACTACGGACCATTGTTTGTCACGATGGTTTGTGGAACTCCAAAACGACAGACAATGTTCTTCCAAATGAAGTTGATCATTTTCTGCTGGGTGATTTTTACCATGGCTTCTACTTCTGCCCATTTTGTATAATAGTCGACTGCCACAACGGCAAATCGAACTCCTCCAACTCCCGCTGGGAAGGGACCAATAATGTCCATCCCCCATCGTGCAAATGGCCAGGGGCTATAAACTGATACGAGCTGCTGGGCCGGGGTATGAATGTTTGGGGCAAAAATTTGACATTGATGGCAAGTCTTTGCTTTCTTGATTGCATCCTGGCGTAAAGTCGGCCAATAGTAGCCTTGTCTGATAGTTTTGTATGCCAAGGCTTGCCCCCCCAGTATGATTTCCGCATACTCCGGCATGTATTTCTTCAAGTATTGCTCGTCCTTGCCCCCTAGGCAAACATTTGAGAAGTGGGATTGATATTCCCCTTTTGTAAAGATGCTCGTCCACCAGAGTATATCTGGCGGCTTGCTTTGTTAGCTTGGCAGCTTCAAAAGGGTTGTTTGGTTTTTCCCCACTTTTCAAATATTTGACTATATTTGTTCTCCAGTCTTCTTCTTCACCTGCTTGTTCATCAATCTGGTTGACATTATAACTTCTTGTTGATGGATCATTCATCTTTGTAATTATAATGTCTGCCAACTCTGTTGGTCCTTCGCTTGTTGCTAGTCGGGCCAACGCATCTGCTTGCGTGTTGCTTGTCCTCGGAATTTGTTCAATGAAGACTTGTTCTAATAAGGACATCAGGTAAGCAACAATTCGTTGATACTCGATCATATGATCGTCTTTCGCCTCGTATTCACCTCGGACTTGGTTCACAATCAATTGTGAGTTGCCAAATATTTGTAACCGTCTAACACCTACTGCAAGAGATAGGTGGAGACCAGCAATAAGAGCTTCGTACTCAGCTTCGTTGTTAGTTGCCATGAAACCAAATTTGATTGCCGAGGTGAATACTTGTCTGTCTGGACTGATTAGAACTACTCCTGCCCCCGAAGCTATGTTGGTTGAAGATCCGTCAACGTAAAGATGCCAGGGGTGATCAAGTCCTCTCGTCGGATCTGGTGGGAAAGTTAGTTCGACAATAAAGTTGGCTAACGCTTGCCCTTTGATCGCTGTTCGAGGAGCATATGTCACTCTGAATTGACTAATCTCTAGTGACCACTTTAATAGACGACCAGCTGTGTCGGGGCGATGGAGAATTTGTCTGAGTGGAAAAGTTGTTAGCACTTCAACCTGATGATCAAAGAAGTATGGTCGTAACTTCCTCACGCTCATGACAAGTGCATACGCCAGTTTCTCAATTGGAGAGTATTTGATCTCCGCGTCGTGTAAAGCTTGACTGACGTAGTAAATAGGCTGATGAAATTTGCCGTCTTCTCGCACCAGAACAGAGCTGATAGCTACTTCTGACGCTGCTAAGTATAAATATAGCTTCTCTCCTGGGACAGGTTTTGATAGGATTTTTACATCTCCCAGGTAATCTTTGAGTTGGTCGAACGCCTTTTGACCGTTGTTAGTCCATGTGAATTGTCCTTTCTTGATAGCTTCAAAGAATGGACGGCATTTGTCCCCCGATCTGGATATGAACCGATTCAATGTTGCTAGGCATCCTGTGAGCCTTTGCACTTCTTTTATTGAACGTGGTGGCTGCATATCCACGATTGCTTTAACTTTTATTGGATTGACTTCAATCCCTCGTTGACTAACAAGATGGCCCAGGAATTTTCCTGAATGAACTCTGAAACTGTTCTTCTTCGGATTCAGCTTCATGTTGTAGTGTCGAAGGATTTCGAACACCTGGGTCAAATGTTGAAGATGGTCTTCTCTTCGGGGGCTTTTGACTACGATATCGTCCATGTAGACTTCTACCGTATCTCTGATTTGTTGGTCGAACATCTTGTTTACCAACCTCTGGTATGTTGCTCCAGCATTGATGAGGCCGAAGGGCATTCTCTTCCAACACAACAAGTTTTTGTTCGTATAAAATGCTGTGTTCTCTTGATCGTCTGGATGCATTGGAATTTGATGGTACCCGGCAAAGGCATCCATGAATGTTAACATTTCATGACCTGTAGTGCTGTCCACCAACTGGTCAATGTAAGGGAGTGGAAAGTTGTCCTTCGGGCATGCTGCATTCAAGTCTGTAAAGTCTATGCATAGCCTCCAGGTTCCGTTTGGTTTCCTCACAAGGACTGGGTTTGCTACCCATTGTGGACAGAGTGCTTGTCGGATTAGGTCGTTGTCTAACAACTTCTTTACTTCTTCATTCAAAGCTTGGTACTTGTCTGGGCCATACTTTCTTCATTTTTTATGGATTGGCCTTTTTTCTTGATTGATGTTGAGCTTATGGCAAGCATATTTTGGATCTATCCCCACCATGTCTGCATGAGACCAAGCAAAAACATCTAGATTTTTGCTGAGGAATTCTTTCATTTGGGATCTGTAAGGCTCAGGGAGCTCAGATCCTATGTATAATTCGAGATCCGGGTTTTCAGGATTAACTTTGAACGCCTCCAGCTCTTCAACTGGAGTTACTCGTCATTTTTGTCCTTTCCACCCAGGATCAAGTATTGGTCCCTCAGGGTTGAAATCATTTTCGATGTTCATTGGCTTTGCCCCCAGGCGGGGATCTAGATCATCTGTTGGCCCTGATCCGTTGTTGTTAGTCAACACCTGGCCCTCCAAGCTATCTGGTGAGTGTTGCTCGTCACCACCCCTTTGTTGTTCGTCAGAATGATGTTCCTCATGAGTGGTAAGGAGTTGTTCGTCCAACACCTGCTCGTCAAGATGTTGTTCGTCAGTATCCATGTGGTCTTCTTCTATGTCCATCATGTTCTCCAGTATTGATGGTTCATCAGTAGGATAGCTAGTTGTGGCTTCCATCATGGATACTAATGCATGCTTGGCCTGCAACTGTAAGAGACATTCCCTGGCCTTTCTTTGATCTCCTTTGATCGTACCTGCTCCGCTTGCTGTTGGGAATTTCAAACAATAGTGATACGTGGAACAGGCAGCTTTGAATTCATTCAAAAAGGGTCGACCAAGAAACCCGTTATAAGTTGAATCCTGGTTTACAACCAAGAAGTCAACCATTCTCGTAATATTTTTCTCGGGTTCGTTGGCCGTTACAAGTTGTACTGCTAAAGTAACTATTCCCAATGGGTCCGTTACAGCATTCCCGAAGCCTATTATTCTGTGAGTTGTATCCCGGATATAGCCCGAATAATCTCAAAGATGATCGAGCGTCTTTTTGAATAGGATGTTGGTGTAGGCTCCGGTGTCCACCAACAATCTGTGGACTCGTGTTCCCATAATCTTTGCACAGATTATGAGCGAATCGTTATGTGGAGTCAATATTCCTTCTAAGTCGCTTTCGGTGAAGGTCAATTTCGCTGTCTGCATGATAGATGGTTTGACCCCCATTTCTTGGACTTGATCGATTGCTCGTAACTCAGCTTTTCTTTTTCGGTTGGAGATTGGTGGTCGTCCATCAGAACATCCTCCTGCGGGACCTGCAGGTTCCATCATATATAAATCTTCCAATGGACGAGTAGGAATGGTAGGAACTGGTCACGCTGGTTTATTGTTCTTCTGAGGTTGATCATCCTCGTCCTCATAGTTGTTCTCCCGGACTCTCTTCCCGGGTTGTATTTTGACAAAGTCGGAGAGCTTTCTGTCCTCGTAGAAACGCCAAAGCTGTTTGAGCAAATCTCTACATTCACTCGTAAAGTGCCCCACACTTTGATGGTAGGCACAATACTTGTTCGGGTTGAGTTTGCCAGTGTCTTGACGAATTTTCCGGGGAGGGGAGAGCAACTCCTTATCCTTCACATTTTCATAAATAGTATCGACTGACACTGTTAGCACTTGATTCAACTTTTCCTTGAGCTCCGTCCCTTCAGTAAATGCCTTCATGTTTTTTGGAACTCGATAGCTTGTTGCGCCGGGTTTCTTGTTATTTTCCTTGGGATCAGCTTTGTTCTCCCCTAAGTTCGATTGCAAGGCCTCGTGCATGGAAACGAATATGCCGGCTTGATTTCGAAATTCGGCATAACTTCTTGGGCACTTCAGACGTACCTCCTTCCATAGCTTTGATCCTTTTTTCAACCCGGCCATAACGGCAACAATTTTCGTGTCCTCGCTGACGGGTTCACCTTCCAATAGTACCTTGCCGAACCTTTCCATGAATGCTCGGTCTGAATCGTCGTCATTTTATTTTAGGTCAAACAATCGGTGTTTCTGAGACAAGTATGATCCCGCCGTTGAGAAATGGGAAAGGAACTCTCGACTCAGTTGAGTGAAAGAGTGGATAGATGCTGGTGGCATCGCCGAAAACCACTTATGTACCCGATCCCCTAAAGTTAAGGGAAAGTTTCGGCATTGAGTGGCGTCGCTGGCTCCCACCGAGACCATATAATCTGAATACTTTGTTAGATGAACTCTGGGATCAGCAACACCGTCATATTGGACCTTCTTCTGAATCGGGGCTTTCAGAATGACAGGTGATAATGGTGAGGATGGCAAACTGGTCGTCCCCACTCCTCTTTGTTGGTCCAACTGTCCTTGCATGCTCTCCACTGCCCCTCTTAAACTTGATAGCTCATCCAAAGATGCCCCCTGACTTGGAGGCTGTTCGGCGAGCAAATATACTAACCTTTCTGCTCGTCGCAGTCCCTCACTCGGAGTGGGCAAATCCTGGAGCTATTTTCTAGGGTTGCTCGCCGCATTTGGCCCTAGACGCCTGAAGGCAGATTGAGAGAGTCTCTCATGAACTGACGGGCGTGGTTGCTCAAATGTTGCTCGCCCACGCTCAGCTTCCTGGCGAGCAACTTTCTCTTGCAGTTGGGGTTGGCCAAGTCTGTCCTGGGCACTAAAACGGGTAGTTCCCTGGCTTGACATAGTTGTTCGCCCGCGAGCAGATTCAGCCTGACCCTCTCTCGGTTCGACCATCTATGCTTTGCCTTTATCCCGCCTGACCTGGGCACTGTTCACCTCGTGTTGCTCGCCCCTGGTTGACCTAGCCCTAACAACTTCTATGGCTCTATCTTTAGGCCTCACTTGTGAAGGCTTATTTTGATCTTGTTGTCTCTGTAGAGCCTAGAGAGCAGCAATGGTTTTAGCTAATTCGTTAGGGTTGTTCGCCAGGGCTTCCATTTCAGGTGGGAGATTATGGGTTACGGCCGTATGCTGGGATCTGTTCGCATGTCTGGGATTATGATCTTGATGGTCAGCTGACGAAGCTCGAGTAGGAGATGGTCTCCTTGATAAGCGTGATCCTTGTGTTTCCTTGGATTGAGGCATTCTGAATTAACTTGTCTTAATTCTTATAATGAAGAACACCAAGAACACCTTTGCTTGGATCTTCAAATATTTCTTGAGATTTTCTTTGAATCTTCAAGTTTTCAACTTGAAGTTCTTGAGTAATTACACTAAACCGAAGGTTCGAACCCTTCTTCTAGCGCCAAAATTGTTGATGATCAATTTTTATCGGATGGATTAGTTACTGTTTAAGTTCGGTTTAAAGATCATCAATCAATTACGTGTGATTGGTTACCACCGTAAATGGTAAATCGAGGGTTCGGGTTATGAACTTATAAATGTGAAAGTCGAAATCGTAATAATTTCGTATGTGTGTACGTTTAGGTGCGTTAGTGTGTGTTTTTGGGAGTGTTTATGAATTTGAACTTGTATTTCTTAAGCTGGAGAACAACTATTTATAGAGACTAACAAGCATGAGGTGTCTATGACTCTTGGTCTCCCTAGCCTACATGCTTAACAAGTGTCCTTTGACCCTAGTTTGACCTTAACTAAGCTGAACCTTAGTTACAAAGTCTTCTTTGGTCTTATCTCGGACTACATTGTTGTTCGTCCAGGTCGGCTTAGCATACTCTGAATGGTTTTTTCATAAAAGTTGTTCGCCTTTTGGGTGCATGGCTTAGAAGTTGTTCGCCTTTGTGTTTTACACTGATTGGCTTTGGGATCTGGGTCCTTTATTCGTTTCCATACACCTCTTAAGCTGGTAGGTGCATCATTTTTTTTATAATGTTGCTCGTCATCAGTGACTTGGTGGAATGTCCATATCTGGTCTCGGTTTCTTAAACCTGTTCGTCGATATATTATTCGTCGGTAGAGTTGTTCGTCAGTTTATACACTCCATGGATTGGTTCGTGCACCCCACTTTGATTTTCTTTAATAATCATCTTTGATTCGAGGTCGGTTCTTCATAATCCTTTTTAAGGTTTTTATCCTTGTTCGCCCATCATTGATTTATGTTCGCCTATCAACAATATCCTACAGGGATAGCGCGCGCGGGTATACGAACGAAAGAGTCAAATACTTGTCTTTTGTTAAGCGATGCGAGCTCTACTTCAATTGCCTCTTTCCATTTTACCCAATCGGAGCACTTTCGGCACTCAACAATAGGTTTGGATTCTGGATCCGAATCGTTAATGGGAAGAGCAATTGTCGCTGCAAATGTGTCGTCGACGACAATAATATTTCTATTATATGTTTCTCCCGTATCTATAAAATTCATAGAGACTTCAACATTTTACGTCAACCAGACCTTCCTCATTTCTCAGTGTATCTGTGTCTGGTCGTTCCGCGGTCCTTGTGCATTGAATATTTTGTGCACATGCTTCATCACTAGGATGCTCGTCTTCTAGAGACTTTGAGTTATCTAGACGAATCTCTTTTGGAGATTTTACATTCGACTGACCAATTTTGCTAGCTTTTCATTTAGGTGTACTAGTATCTCTTGAGGGTCCTTTACGCTTCTGGCGTGTGGGGGCATGCGTACTTGTTTTGCTTGGGACCTCAACCCTTTGGGGAGCATTTACTGCAAGTATATGCGATTTAGTTACACCTCTATGATCAGTGAACGCGTCAGGCATATTGTTTGCTAAATTTTGCAAGTTAATGATCTTCTGAACTTCCAGTTCAGATTGACTAGTCCATGGATTTAGATACTGAAGGTCATTTACGTTCCACGTAAGCTCCCGGCATTCATTCAATTTTGAATTCAGATCTCCCCCTAATGCCGGGAAGTGATCTTCATCGAACATGCAATCAGCGAACCGGGCTGTTAATTGATCCCCAGATAAAGGCTCGAGGTATTTCACGATGGCTAGAGAGTCAAATCCGACGTAAATACTGAATTTCCTTTGTGGGCCCAAAGAGGTCCGCTTCGGTAAGGTTATCGGAACATATACCACACATCCGAAAATACGCAGATGAGAAATGTTAGGTTCTTTCACATGCACTAGCTGTAGGGGGGAATGATCATTATATGCAGTTGGACGGATTTGTATCAAGTGCGATGCATGTAGGACTACATGCCCCCAGCATGAAGTGGGTAGTTTAGAGTTCATAAGCAATGATCTCGCGATAAGTTTGATACGTTTTATTAGCACATCAGCAAGGCCATTTTGGGTATGGACGTAGGGGACCAAATGCTCCACTTTAATTCCCAGGGCAATACAGTAATCTGTAAAGGCCTTTGAGCTGAACTCAGCAGCATTATCCATGCGAATCGACTTAATTGGATAATCCGGGAATTGAGCTCTAAGCTCGATAGTTTTTGCAATGAGCTTCGCAAAAGCTTGATTACGGATGGACATCAAACAGACATATATCCACCTAGTGGAGGCATCAATAAGGACCATAAAATAATGAAATGGTCCTGATGCTTGGTGAATCGGTCCGCAAATGTCTCCTTGAATTCGCTCAAGAAAAACCGGAGACTCTAGTCCAACCTTAGTACGCTATGGGCGTACTATTAACTTACCCTTAGAACATGCATCACAAATAAATTTATCAACATAAAGGATTCTATTAGAAATATTATGACTAATTGAATTAGATAGAATCCTACATATCATAGATTGTCCTGGATGACTTAACCGCTGATGCCATAATTTAAAGAAGTTCGGATCATGAAATTTCATACTCATAGCTAGATGGGGATTAGACGGCCGGATGTAGGAATAGTACAATCCGGAGGAAAAGGAAGGAAGTTTTTCTATAACTTGTTTACGGTTACCTCGAGTAATAGTCATCAAAAGGTATTCATTATTGTTCTCAGTTTCAGTTTCAATGTGATATCCGTTTATCCTCATGTCTCTAAAACTGAGTAGGGTACGCTTAGATTGTGGAAACAATAAAGCATTATTGATTATGAGTTCGGTACCCATGGGGAGGACAATGAAAGCTCTTCCGGAGCCCACTATCAACGTACTATCATCGGCTATTGTAGTTATACTCCTCTTACGTTCTACCAAGTTATAAAAATACTTCTTATCTCTTAAGATTGTATGAGTGGTGGCGTTATCTACCAAACATAAATCACAATCTCAATCCATCATGCCAGAGGAAATAACCCAAACCTAATAGCTGATATGTTTACAAGCCATGTATAGCAATATCCAAGTAAATTTAATGGACAATGTTTTAAGGTAAACACATCAAAGCTAAAATAATAGTATAATCCATAAAATAAAATAAAATATCCGAAAGAAAGGATCCAAAAACATAAATTGTTTTATCAAAAAATGAAGTACTAAAACATACAAATAGGCAAATCATTCATCATCTCCAAAGTCCTTGAGCTTGATGCCCAGAGGATTGACGTTTTCTTGGTCAAAGTCTACTTCAGACAGGCTGGCATGGTGAGATTCGACTCTAGGGGCCTTCCCCTTGTCGTCCTACTGCTGCTTTTGATAAGCCTCAACCAAGTGCTTGGGAGTGCGACACGTGCGAGACTAATGGTCTCTGCATCCGTATCTGTAACAAGACTGCTCAACCTTATCTTGATTGCCAGATTTTTGAAGAGCGAAATTCGAAGTTCTGTGACCACCGGATGTACTACGACACCGACCTTTAGCCCAGATCATCTTACTCTCTCTTCCCCTTCCACATTTGCAATAAATCATATAATTGTCCTTATACTGCTGCTGGAGTATAAGGTTACTAGCATGGAATGTTGACAGATTGTTCTGCATCAACTGGGTTACAATACGGTGCAAAGCAGAGTTGTACTCCGTTATAGACTTAAGGTCTTGGAAATGGAGTCTCAATCAATCGTATTGTACCGGAGGGGAGAGTATATTGGTTTGTTGTTGGAAACGGTCCTTCAGGGAGTTCCACAACATTCTGGGGTCCCTGAATGAGGATCTGAAAAATGAATTCCTCACTCAGGTGATTCATGAGAAAAATCTACGTCTTCGCCTTCTGGGGGTTAGTGGATTTCGAACCTTCAATAATTATTTCGCTTAACTCATTTAAGACTGGATAGATCTCGATATCTAGCGTCCATGTCAGGTAGTTATTACCATCGAGAGCAAGTTCATCGAATTCTTTCATGGTAATATCAGATGTTATTACAATTTTTAAAGTGACATGGTAAGAGTTGTGACCAATTTATTGACAACAGAGAAATAAGAATTTATTTGATTATTCTAGAGCACATAGAAGCAAGAATTTGGGTGCCGTCTACCCAAAACATAAATTACGGTCTGACAATTACCGGGCGCCGCCTACTCGGGCATGATATGCGGACTATAGATAATAAACTATGTGCGGGAGTAATAATGCATGTAAGATAATTAAATCATAAAAACATGCATATTAGCCAAATAAGCATGAAAGATAATCACATAAAAATAATTTCAAAGAAAATTTTCGAGCTTAATAAACATGCATATTCGTCATTCTAAATATTTCATGTGTATTAATGAAATTTAACGAAATATTTTCAGGATTTATAAATTAATTGGTATTTTGTGATGCCCCAAAAACGAGTCCAAAAGCGGGCTAGAGTTTCACAAAATACTCGGCCATATGCGACGATGGGTGAGTGGGGTTGGTGCCGGCCTCAATGCGACACATGGGAGCGTGCGGAGGCTAGACGGCGGGATACCCTATTGCGGTGTGATTAGGCGTGAAATTGTCATGATTCGTCACTCGAAATGCCCTAATTTTGGTTGATTTTGTTGAGTATTTAGAGTCATTTGAGTATCATTTTCATAAACTAATGAATTTGTCTCTTTAATGCTTATAGATGGATAGAGGGCGAAAATAGGAGTTCGTAAGACTTTGAATCGGCCGAAACGGACTTCCGGTTGAGGAGATAAGAAGATTTTACGAACAAGTGTACTGCTGTTGAAAAGTGCTCGAGCGAGAGCACTCGAGCGCTTCCGCTCGACCACATGATCCGCTCGACCAATGCAGTCGAGCGCCTCCGCTCGAGCTCGACAGCTCGAGCGCCCCAAACTTACAGAAACTTTTTGCTGCTCGAGCACAACTACTCGAGCGCCTCTGCTCGACCGCCTGCCCCATTCGACCATCAAGCTCGAGCTCGTCCGCTCGAGCGAGACAGCTCGAGCGCCTCCGAGAGCAAACTTTCAAGATTCGTTTTTCCTGCCCACGAGTTCCCGTTTCAGCCCGATGCTTATATATACCTCCCGAACACATTTTGAATGGGGAACACATTCCAAATTACTTTTACACTTAGTTTTTAGATAGAGAAAGAGGAGAAGAGACGAGCAAGCTTTACTTTACGTTTAATCGAGGTTTTAGTACGAATTCTTAGTTTATTTTCGTTTCTTAGTTTCTTTTCATTAGTTTGATTACATTAAACACTTTAGACTTCGTTTTATTAATCTAATTTCAGTTCTTAGAATTATTTTCTTTCAAAACCCTAGTTCATGCTTTTTAGTTTTTCACTTCAATTCATCATGTTTATGTTCGTTACTTTGTCAATTACTTTTGTTATCGTTATAACCATGTCCGGCTAAAACCCTTGCATGCTTGGGGTAGGATGAACTTGTAGAAGTAGGATGTGGGTACGTAATTAGGGTAATTCGTGACGTTAGGTTTTAATTCTCTTAATTAATGAATTCTTAAAATTAGTCTTAACTTTGCCTTTGAATTTCGTACGAAAGTTTTAGGGAGAGGACGACTTTATCACTCTTTAACAACTAGTAGACTTAAAGAGAGGGTTTAGAAGGGGTTAATTAATCTACCAGTTTAGCGAAGGAGGACGACCACATCACCTTAGTTAAATTAGGGTCTCATTAATTAAGCACAATCTATTAACTTGTTAGTGGATTAGTGAAGTCGATTGTTAGGATAAAGTATTAGGGTTTAAAATCTTGAGTTTTCATCTTGCATTCTTTTACTTAGGTTATTTCTTGCGCGTCATGATTATCTTGATTATGTACCTGCTCCGTTAGTATACGTAGGGATTTCTATCCTGAGCATCACCATCACTCATTTGCATAAAAAAACCTTAGTTAATTCGTCTTATTCAATACTTTAGTTTAATTAGTTCATTTTAGTTATAATTAATTCTTCTAAAAAATCCAAAAACATTTCATTCATATTAACTACGACGCGTAGATCTTCAGGGATCTATTTGCATACACTTCATCCTTTGGGTTCGATATACTTGGTCATTATACTTGCCAATACTACAGTGAACCCGTACTCTTGCGGGGAAGCTACTAATAGAAAGCTAGTGTTTTCGAACCAAGTCAATGGCGCCGTTGTCGGGGATGGCGTTGTATGTCTTTTGAATAGGACTTGTTGATAGCTTAGTAGTTCCCACCTAATGGGCCGCTGAGTCACCATGATTTACTTCCTCCACCCAATCCTGTCGGGCCAGGGGGTGGGGGCCCTGGGGGCGAGGGCTTCGCCTTTTGCTACAAGTTAGTAGTGAGTGATTTACTTTTATGTTTATATTTCGTACATATTCGGCAGTTGCATTTTTATTCTTTTGTTAGTGTTTCAGGTTTATGAAAACACGCTCGCAAGGAAATACAAGCGAAGAGAGATTACAGTCAGATCCTGAGACAATAGCAAGAAGAAACCGAGCCTTCTTAAGAAGGATGAACGCTGCCGGAGGGAAAGAGCTAATGGACATTACTAATGAGTTGGATGATGTCGAGAATAAGTTTAATCAGACATTGAACCGGGTTGACTGCACTGAAGGCAATACCAGTAAGAACCAAGATCCGTCAGGGGAAAGCCAAAGCCAAAACCCGGGGACACAGAATCAAAACAGTCCAGCTCATAACATTGTCCAAAATCCTCAGAACAACCCTGCTTACCCATATCCTAACTTACCACAAAACAACTTACCTTATCCACTTTACCCATACCCACCGTATCCGTATCCACCATACCCGTATCCTCCACCTCCTGTTTACAACCAACCACCAGCTTATCAACCACAACCACCCAAACAAGTACCCGTACCAGCTGCTAATCCTCAACACGTTCCTCAGAATGCAGATCAGAATATGGCTATTCGGGGAAGGTTTGCAGCACAGCCGCAACAGTACTATGATGGAGTGGCATTACCTCCAGTAGAGGCAAATAACTTCTCGATTTCCCCGGGAATTCTAAAGCTGCTTACAGAGAACCAGTTCAAGGGGGTGATCGAGAAGGAGAATCCTCATACTCATCTGAGGAGTTTTCTAATGATAGCCTCCACTTTCAATTACAATGACATGTCTGAAGATGCCAAGAGGCTTAGGTTGTTCCCATTCTCATTGACGGGAATAGCTAAAGAGTGGTACGATAATACGCTTCCACGGGGAGGTATTACCACTTGGGCCGAGCTCGAGCATCTGTTCCTCGAGCAATTCTACCCTCCATCCAGAACGATCAAAGCAAGGATTGAGATCTCTTCCTTCCGCCAGAAGCAAGGAGAGGACCTACATCAAGCGTGGGAGAGATACTCAAACATGTTGATAGAGTGCCCGCAGCACGGGTACAATGAGGGAGATGTCATGGCATTTTTCTATAGTGGTGCCAACAAAGCTGGGCAAGACCATTTAGATGCCTGTGCTAGTGGATTATTCCTGAATCAAGGGATAGTGAGGTGTAGAGAGATCGTGGACAACATTGTCACGAATGCCGGGGCTTGGAATATGGACGCAGATTTCCAGAGAGTTCATCAGGTTGAGGAAGGTGAAGGAACGAGAAGGCTGTTGATGGCCATGATGGAAAAGATTAACAACCTTGCGTTGGGGAAGAATATGGTTGGAGGGAATGCAGCAGAGAATGAGGAAGAGGACAAGCCCACAATTCAGCAAAAAGTAGTAGATTATATGGGAGGTCCTTATTACAATTAGATTGGGCATCCACAAGGTGGAAATTTTCAAGGAAGACCTTCTTATGGCCAACCATTTGTACCTCCAGGTCCACAGCAGCCTCAAAATCAATGGAGGAACACACAAGGGTACCAAGAAGGCCAGCAGCTTCCTCAGAACCAATGGAGGAAGAACAAGAACTTTTCATATGATAATCCGAAGGCCGGTATTACAGTTCCTCCAGGTGTGGATCCAAGTTCTAAACCCCCGGGTGGAGAAGGCGGTTCCTCAACTGAGGAGATGTTGAGAGCTATCCTTCAGAAGGTGGAGGAAGGAAGCAAACGTTTATCATCTTTGGAGTACGATGTGAAAGATCTGCATAAGAAAGTTGATCAGCGTGATCAAGACCTCCAGAAGAGAGATGTAGAGCTGAATCGAATTCAACAAGAGAACAACCGAATGTTCACTTCTATAGAGTTCCAGATGAGCCAGATTGCAAAGTCATTGAATAGAGAGCCTGGCAAATACCCTTCAATGCCTGAGGGTAATCCTAAAGAGCATTGTAAGATTGTCCAGCTTAGAAGTGAGACCAATTATGAAGGTCCTCAAATGCCTGCTGATTCTGAGACGCCACAAGGAGATGTTGAGATAGAGGGGAAAGAAAATAAGAAAGATGGAGATGAGAGTGGGGAGGTAGGAGTTGAGAAGAAGGTTGAGGGTGAAAGCACTCAAGCGAGCAAAGAGCTTGAAGAGGAAGGCATTGAGAAGGTTGAGAGAGTTCCTAAGTGGAAGAAGGCAAAGGAAGCAAGGGAAAAAGTGAAAGAGACCGAGAGAGATGAATGAGGGGTACCCAAATCTGTGATACCCATCCCATATCCACAACGCTTCATGAAAAAGAAGCTTGATGAGAAATTCGCTAAATTCCTTGATGTGTTTAAACAATTGCATATTAACATTCCTTTTTATGATGCTTTGGAACAGATGCCCAACTATGCAAAGTTTCTAAAGGACTTGATCGCAAAAAGACGGCCAGTGGATGAGCCGAAGTTGGTGCAGTTGAACCATGAGGTGAGTGCATTAGTGCACAAGGCGCTTCCTCCAAAGCTGAAGGATCCCGGGAGCTTTACCATCTTATGTGAAATTGGGAACGGGATCAAGAAAGGAGCGCTATGTGATTTAGGGGCGAGCATAAATCTTATGCCCTTGTTGCTTTTCAAGAAGTTGGAAGGTGGTGAACTTCAGCCGACAATGATGACACTTCAACTAGCCGACCGTTCTATTACTCGACCTCAAGGTGTGGTTGAAGACGTCCTCGTGAGAGTTGGGGATCACATTTTTCCAGCCGACTTTGTAGTGCTCGAAATGGAGGAAGATTAGCGCGTGCCCCCGATCTTGGGAAGACCGTTCTTAGCGACGGCAGGGATGGTGCTAGACGTGGCAAATGGGAAGATTACGTTGAAAGTTGATGATCAAGAAGTGAAGATTTTCCTATATGATTCCATGAAGTACCCGAAGGAGGATGAAAGTTTGTATTGCATGGATGTCATTGATCCTAGTGTTGAAGACACACCTCCTATCCCTAATCTTTCTTTTATTTATGAGTTTGATAATCCTTCACCTGTTGCTTTAACCCAAGAGCATTATGATCTGATTTATTTTGATAGGGATAAAGAGAAGAAAGTGAAGGATGAAGAAGTGAAAAAGGAGGACGTGGTCCAGCTCGAGAGAAAAGGAGGAGTTAAGAAGAAAAAGTCCAAATTCAAGAACCTGTTTGGTAAGACTCCTCCCAAAAAGAGTGAGAAGGAATTGAGACGCCCACCGTCTGAGGTGAAAAAGAAAGATGGGAATAGAGCAAAGAACTTAGACAACTTCTCTTATGAGAGTATCATGTCCCATAAGCTCCTTTGAGTATTATGTCCCATAAGCTCCTTTGAGCTTGGTCCGGCATGAGGACCTTAAAAATAGCGCTGCGTGGGAGACAACCCACTTTTATTTATTTTTAGTGTTTTATTATGTTATTAGGGTGTTGTTGAGTCGTACGTTTAACCTCGTACTTGAGAGTTTATTTTGTAGGCTTGTCTCGAAGGAGTGTCAAATAAGTGGAGATTGAAGGAACTCAAGCAAGGGAGTGTGCAACGTTGTTGAGAGAAACTAAATTGTTTGGTTGAGGTAACCCACAACCCCAAACTTAGACCTCTTCGCAAGGTCGAAGTTTGGGGGGTGGAGTTTTTTATGTTTCTTTTTACATTGCACCGGAGCACCCCTTATCTTTGAGTGTGTTTGGTTATTTGTTGCCTTGAGATGCTCCTTGTGGTGATTTTGATTTGATTCGCTATTGCATCTTTCATGCCTATCAATCAGCTTATGCTTGTTGATTGCTATCTTTGAGTATGATTCGATGAGTTGATGAGTTGTGAAGTTGAGTTAGGAATTCTCTTGTGTGAGTGTTTGAGTTAGAGTTGATTTGAGAAAGAACTAGTATGCTTGCAAATTTTCCTTCTGAGTACTTGTGTGATGAGAGTGAGAATGCACTAGGACTAGCATGGATGTGAAAGCTGTGAGATTTGAGCCTTTTTAGATTTGATGCATGAAATAATCTCTTCGTTTGTGAGTGGATCGTCACCTTAGAGGATGCTAGAACTTGTGTGTGCTCTCGCTCCTTGATTGTGTCTAGTTTGATATGCCGAATGTGATCTTAGGCCATCTTTGTTTTGATTGAGTCACTTAGCCTAAATTTTCCTTACCATTGACATTTGTCCCTTGTTAGCCCCTTTGAGCTTAAAGCCTATTTCATTTGCTAGCACATTTTAACACTATTCCAAGTTCCTAAGTCTTTTTGTCCCAATTTGGGTGGAGAATAGGAAAGTGTGAATGAGAAGGGATTGATTTGAGTTGAGAAAATGAATTATGAGGGTTGAGTGGTGATAAAATAAGGGTGTGAATGAGATTTGAGTTGTGGGAAAGGAAAAGATTGAGAATGAGCAAAAGAGAAAAAAAAATGAGCTCATGTGTTTGTGCGAAAAACAAGAAAAAAATGAAGTGATTGAAAAAAGTGAAAAGAGTTAGAAAAAAAATTGAAGTGTTGAGAGTATGGAATTGAAAGGTGTTGATTGAAAATCTTTGAAGTATTCTCTTCCTAATCTTGAAGTGCCAAAGTTTGACTTTCTATTCTCCATTCACTTGAGTCACTTACCCATATTGTTATCCCACCGGTCCAAAGAGCCTACATTACAACCTTGAGAAAAGTCCTTTTTTATTCGACATTGATTTCTAGAGTATGATCGGAGTTAAGAGTGCTTACAAGCCTATGGCTGCCAATATGTGTGATTGATTGTTTGAGTGAGTCCCTTTATCATTGATATACACTTGTGAGGGAGTGAAACACATCGTTGAGTGCACATCCATGTTTGATCTTGGTGTTTCTTGTTGTTGTTGCATGAGTATGATGAAGGAAGGTGAGTGAGTATACTTGTGATTGATCTTTGAAGCTTGAGTTCATTTGCTTGCATGATTTGATTCTTTGGCACATTCCAAATAATTTCACTTGACTTATTATTTCGTTGCTAGAGGATAAGCAACATGGTAAGTTTGGGGGGGTTGATTAGGCGTGAAATTGTCATGATTCGTCACTCGAAATGCCCTAGTTTTGGTTGATTTTGTTGAGTATTTAGAGGCATTTGAGTATCATTTTCATAAACTAATGAATTTGTCTCTTTTATGCTTATAGATGGATAGAGGGCGAAAAGAGGAGTTCGTAGGACTTTGAATCGGCTGAAACGGACTCCCGGTTGAGGAGATATGAAGATTTTACGAATAAGTGTACTGCTGCTGAAAAGTACTCGAGCGAGAGCACTCGAGCGCTTTCGCTAGACCTCATGATCCGCTCGACCAATGCACTCGAGCGCTTCCGCTCGAGCTCGACAGCTCGAGTGCCCCAAACTTACAGAAACTTTTTGCTGCTCGAGCACAACTACTCGAGCGCCTCTGCTCGACCGCCTGCCCCATTCGACCATCAAGCTCGAGCGCATCCGCTCGAGCACCTCCGAGAGCAAACTTTCAAGATTCGTTTTTCCGGCCCACGAGTTCCCGTTTCAGCCCGACGCTTATATATACCTCCCGAACACGTTTTGAATAGGGAACACATTCCAAATTACTTTTAGACTTAGTTTTTAGATAGAGAAAGAGGAGAAGAGACGAGCAAGCTTTACTTTACGTTTAATCGAGGTTTTAGTACGAATTCTTAGTTTATTTTCGTTTCTTAGTTTCTTTTCATTAGTTTGATTACATTAAACAATTTAGACTTCGTTTTATTAATCTAATTTCAGTTCTTAGAATTATTTTCTTTCAAAACCCTAGTTCATGCTTTTTAGTTTTTCATTTCAATTCATCATGTTTATGTTCGTTACTTCGTCAATTACTTTTGTTATCGTTATAATCATGTCCGGCTAAAACTCTTGCATGCTTGGGGTAGGATGAACTTGTAGAAGTAGAATGTGGGTATGTAATTAGGGTAATTCGTGACGTTAGGTTTTAATTCTCTTAATTAATGAATTCTTAAAATTAGTCTTAACTTTGTCTTTGAATTTCGTACGAAAGTGTTAGGGAGAGGACGACCTTATCACTCTTTAACAACTAGTAGACTTAAAGAGAGGTTTTAGAAGGGGTTAATTAATCTACCAGTTTAGCGAAGGAGGACGACTGCATCACCTTATTTAAATTAGGGTCTCATTAATTAAGCACAATCTATTAACTTGTTAGTGGATTAATGAAGTTGATTGTTAGGATAAAGTATTAGGGTTTAAAATCTTGAGCTTTCATCTTGCATTCTTTTACTTAGGTTATTTCTTGCGCGTCACGATTATCTTGATTATGTACCTGCTCCGTTAGTATACGTAGGGATTCCTATCCTGAGCATCACCATCACTCATTTGTATAAAAACCTTAGTTAATTCGTCTTATTCAGTACTTTAGTTTAATTAGTTCATTTTAGTTATAATTAATTCTTCTAAAAATCCAAAAATATTTCACTCATATTAACTACGACGCGTAGATCTTCAGGGATCTATTTGCATACACTTCATCCTTTGGGTTCGATATACTTGGTCATTATACTTGCCAATACTACAGTGAACCCGTACTCTTGCGGGGAAGCTACTAGTAGAAAGCTAGTGTTTTCGCACCAAGTCACAGTGCACTTAGGGTCGCGAGGGTACGGTGGCTTACGCGGGGTCGCGAGGCGCACACGGCATCGGCGTGGCGTGCACGCAACGTGCGTGCGATGTGCACGCAACGGGCACACGGGGGCACGGTGGGTGCGCTCGCGACGTGCGTGCGGTGTGCTGCACACGGGGACGACAACAGGCGCGCACGAGGGCAGCGGTAGGCACGCGTGCGCGCGGTCTACGCGTGGGCGTGCGGCAGGTGCACGCGAGGGCTGCGGCAGGAGTGTGCGCGGCAACGTGCGCGGCTTGCGTGCGCGGGTGTGCACGAGGCTGCCGGACCGCTGGGCTCTCGGTGGCGGAGCTGCTGGACCGTACCGGACGCGTGCGACGGTTGCTCTGCAGGGCCGCATCGAACGCGCGCGACGGTGGCGCTGCTAGGCCGTAGTCCGTGCGCGGCGGCGCTGCTCCTTGGGGCAGCGGCCGTGCGCCCTATCTTACGTGCGACGGGCTGCGGCCATTCGTCGTTTCGTATCTCAATCCAATATTTATTTAATTCAATACACAACATGATTCAATTAATTGCAAATACAATAATAATTGATACAATAATTCAAGTGCACATAAAATATAATACGCATGGATCATATATTTCGATACGACAATTAATAATCATGGACTCTTTTAGTAGATCAATTTAAATGTTAAAAATCATTTATTACGACACTCTAACAATATTAGATAAGATCCCACGTTCCACTTCTCATAATATTCAATAATATAAGTTGCGCATCATTAAGCAATATACATGACAGAACAACAAAGTGAAGCATCAGTGATTAATATTGGTGCCTAATAATATACGATAGAACAAAACTATTATTATATCGATTTTTTAAATAATAATTTAGTCCCGTAATTTATTTTCATACATAATATGTAATCTGATACACCACACATGTTATTTTGTTTGTAAGCATGACAAAAGCAAACACAATATGAACAAATTAATGTGGACGGCCTAAAAAGTTATTACGCAATTATAAATATAATCGCGGTTGTAATTAAGGGCATATAATTAAACAATCCGTGTGGAGGGATATATATGAGATCTAGCCTGAGTAAAAGAAAATTAATTTAGATCCATACCGATTAGCTTCGGACAGAGTCTCGTGCTGATAACGTGTTGTAAATAAGTGCGTAAAATAAAAGGCGAGATTTGTTCACCCAGTTCGTCGGGAACGACTACGTTTGGGGGCGAGTCAAGCCAGAAGTTTCACTAATGTTCTTGTGTATGAGTATATACAATTATGAGTACAATGATATATTTATAAGAATAAAACCCTAGTCTAAGATATGAAACTCATTGGATTATTGGTCCATTAGTAATGTCCACATCAAATCTTCTAGACTTGGAATAATAAATCTTCTAGATTTACAACAGTCTTATAATATAGTAGAATTTGAGGAAGTCCAATATTTATGAAATCAAAATTAATTTAACCTTATATACAATCATCATGTATTTGGCATTCAATTTCACCATAATTGAGAAGACAAAATATAGAGTGAATCTGGTTTATACATAAATCACTGAATGATATTAGTTGTTTTTATTGAAGAGTATTAGTTGTATTTATTGAAGAGTATTACCGATTTACACTGAAGAGCTTAGTTGTTCAGTGAAAATGTACTAAAACTCTGCAGTGTAAATCAATAATACTCTTCGGTAAAAATAACTAATACTTTTCAGCGAAAATAACTAATACCCTTCAATGACTTATGTATAAAACAATTTCACTCTATACATACTCAATTGAGAAAGTCGTATATTTTGAAAATTTTAATTCGTGGGTGATCTAAATAAGGGAGTTGAGAATAATTAATTAAAAAAAATCTGCCATTGAATTAATTAAATTTTAAATTTTAATATTTAATTGATGTTTTGCAACTAGTGCAACTAATATTATCTTCTGAAACATCTAATATTATTTTATGAAACCAACAAATTAATAGTATTTAAAATTACTCACCATTGCACTCGTTGCAACATACAACTGGATCACACAAGAATATTCCTTAAACATTAACTTTTATCCCACATTAGATTTAAAGTGCCAAGCTTAACTTCATATACAAATGATATTTTTTTTGTTTATTTTTCTGGCTCTCATTAAACGGTTAAAACAACAAAGTAGGGGGATATTAAAATTAAAAGATTGTGATTGAAATGTAAAAGAATATCTAGTCTGGAATTTATTTGCAGTACTTGTTGAAGAAGTAGTATGAAACCAATAATAATTTATATATTGGAAAAAGTAGAAGATGAGTGGTGTATGACGTTAGTTATAATATTCCAGGTAGAATAGGTGATTAAATTACAATAGTGTTAAAATGTGATGAATTTATAGGCATAAAAATTTAGTGCGATCTAGAGGTTATGCAAAATTAAGTGAGCACCATGTTGAGGTTGAGTGGTAACGATAGGGTGAGGAGCATGCGTATACGTGGGTGAAAGCTCAAAGGAGAATCGTTGAAGAATCATAGCCATCGCCATTTTGGCCTCCGTCATCGCAAATGTTTGTCCAATACATATACGAGGTCCCCAACCAAATGGCAAAAATATGCCCTGCTTCTTCTGTGCCTTTGACACTCCTTCACTGAATCTCTCGGGCTTGAATTCCATTGCGTTGTCCCCCCAGATTTCACGGTCATGATGCAATGTGATAATTGGCAACATGATTTGAACTCCGGCCGGCAATATTAATCTCCCCAAATTGGTTTTCTCACTCACTGCACGACCCAAAACAGCTAGTGGTGGATAAAGCCTCAACACCTCGTACAAAATCATTGTAACCTGAGCCATAGTTACGCGTAAATGAGGCAAGCAAGTTCATTCGAGAATTGTCACACTCTATGAAGCTTACTTGACAAAAAACGGAAATAATTTTCTTTTAGCATATTTATAGTTGAACTACTTAAAATTTGATTTCATTAAATTGAAATCGTATATTTTAAATTGAGCACCAAATTAAAGCCAATTTAGCTATGAACATTTAAATATGTAAAAGAAATCACTTACGATCTTCAATTGGTTTAAACTATCAAAATCCAGTAGTGTTTTGTCACCCAAGACTTGCAAAACTTCATCCCTAGCTTTCGTCTGCCACTCAGGATATCTACTCAGAAAAACCAACGTCCACACAAGCAACACTGACGTTGTCTCCTGCCCTGCAAAATAAAACAACTTGCATTCTTCGACTACTTCATCAATGCTCATTCCAAAACTCTTGTTCCCGTGCTGTTCGATTTCTTGGAAATTAGAGTCCAACAATATGCCTAATAAGTCCTCATTGCTAGCTTCCCCTGCTTTCATTGCCTCGACCCTTTTATCAATGAGACCCCGAATTGTGGACTTAACTTCTCTATCGATTTCTTTCATTCTCTTGTTCCTCTTTGTTGGCACAAATCTACGCATCCAGAGCACACATCATACAAGAAGAACAAACAGAGGACAAGTAATTTGTGTGTCTTAACTTTACCTCGATCCTGGAATATATATAGAACGAGAAGCGTCTATGACGTGTTGGGCTTGTTCTTTTTGGAGCTCGAATATTCGCCTCCCTTCTAAGTAGCTGCTACCGAAAGAAGTTCTTGATATGGCATCGCCTGTTAAGTTTTCAAGATGAGGCCACACATCCACCTCACAACTTCCTTTTCCAGAAACACACTTTTCCCATTTCCTCAAAACTTCACTGCAACTCCAATAGAATGCCGGTATCATCACCTACAATATATGCATACGCCATCCTTATATCACTAGTTTGATCAAATTATGTGGATTCCAAGAATTTTAGATTTTTTTTTTTTTCAAGTAACTAAATCCCCGCAAATTTACAAAACGAAAAAATGTACACCTCCCTTTTATTAGGAAATAAAATTTATTTATTTGTAAAATATTGTTGTATCTCGACTCCACAAAAAACAATGAAAATACATTTCCCTTCTTCCTATACCTTTCATGTCAGTTCAAAATATATACTATTTTGGATTAAGGAAATCAATGACTTCCTACCATATACCCTTTATTTTTACTTTGGTATTCCACATAAGGCTTTATTATTACTACATCCTCCCTCCGTCTCACAGTAAGCTTCTCTATCTTTTCAATTCGCGCGTCCCATATGATTTTTACTTTTTTTATTTTCACGCTTTACTTTATCATCTATATTTAATCACGTCACTTACTTTATTTTCTCTATTTAATTACATCATTTTATATTAATATTCTTTAATTTTCGCAAAATAAAACCTGTGAGAAGTTTATTCTGGAATAAAGAAAGTAGTGATTTTTAATTACTCAAAGAAACGTAAGTAATTGATATTGAAAAGCAAAAAACGTTCTTTAAATTAGAAATTGGGTGTGATCAAAACGTCATTAAAATAGTCATTGTATTTTCAGTTCCATAGGATTTTTGGGTCAGAAATAGTATTTTTTAAATCAATTTTGGTCCAATATGATTTTTTTTTGTGTCCAAAATTAAGGTTTGTCGATGTGTGAGATATGCGTACCGTTAGAAATTTTGCGAATTTTTTTTTTTTTTTTTAAAGATAAATTTTAGTTCTATAGTGATCCAGGAATTCCGAAATTCTAGTCAACCAACGGATTTTGTCAAATTGAGAAACAAAAAAAAAAAAAAAAAGACTATTTTAATTCGATCATAAGTATCAAAACTGTTTTCGAAAATATCTTTTAGGACTAGTTTTGCTATCTATCCAAGACCTTTTCATATATTGAATATGTAGTTTAATTAAAGAAGAGCAGAAAACCTTCAATTTGTCAAGATGGAAAGCAGGGTTGATGATCTTCCTGTGTTTGGACCATTTCTGTTTCTCAAGGGTCACCAGTCCGTTTGCAAGCAGCTTCGTCATTGGATTCGGGTTATTTAGCTTCTGGAACACATTTGTCTTCATCATAACCTCCTTAGCCAGTTCAGGGTCTGTAATTATAACTGTAGCATTTGGGCCCAGCCAAAAGAAGGATTCACCCCCTGCACATTTGATTCAAATATTTTAAGTTCTACTTATTATTTTTTATTTATTTGGTCAATCTCATAAATGTTTTTGAATGGTGGTAAGAGTTACTTGACATGCAAATTGGACTTTTTTATCGAACCATTTTGGAATTTAGGCGTGTGGGGAGAGTCATAATTTTAAAATTATTAGATTTAAAAATCCTGATGAATAGTTAAATTATGTGTTTATTTTGAGATTTTGGTAGAGTGAGATTTTGATTTATGCAAATCAATGTTTAATAATGATTGGTGTTGTATTACTTAATTCATTGTATTGTGTAAGAGTAAAATAGAAACAAAAATAAATGAATGAGAGAAAATTGATGATGTGAGCGTTTTGAAAAAATAAAATGATGATAAGAGTAATGATTGAGTAGAATAAAAAGAGTACTAGATTTATAGGTATTACAGGTGTAAATTGAATATGAGATTTGAAAATTAAATTTTAAATCACTAACTCACATAAATAAGAATCGAAAAGTCCTATACGTATACGGGTGAATTCCAAAACACACATAACCTTAGGGAAGATTTGTTTTTTGGATTCACCCGAAGCAATTTGACACTTAGCCATCCTCAAACGTTCTCGTTTGAATTTTAAAATTTAGATTTCAAATCCGATGGAAATCCATATTAAATATATAGTCTATACTTTGTATTATTATTCTTCTCAACAAAACACATTTTATACATTTAATAAGATAATATCAACTACTTTTATTGTTGTGTAATATGTGGGTAATAGAGCTAATGATAGATTTGACACATACGAAAATGATACTATTATCAAAGTTAGTATTAATTATTTCCACATCGGTGTAAATGATTCTCACATTGAATTGACCTTGGATACAAAACCTATCTCACGAAAGTTCGATACTTACACTCTAACCGAATTTCAGGAGCGAAAATCACAAGTGTATCAACAAACTCAAAATACAAGACTCGATTACTATATATATAGAGAGACTCTAGTACTTTTCAGTGCATTGAGAAACTCTAGTTCTCAACTTCAATTAATATTTCTGTGATATCAAATGTCCACACATCTCAAGTATTTATAGACGTCCAATGATTGCACCGAAAAGTTGCAATTCTACTCAAGAGCTGCAGTAAACCCAGGGGTTGCAACACTTACTCACTAAATGGTGTCACTCCACCGTATAGTCACGTTGAACCGAATGGTTACAACATTTCACTGTAAAAATGTCATTTCACGAAAAGCTCTTTCAATTAATTATATTATGTAAATATATTAAATATACAACACTTATATATTGATTTGACATTAAAAAATCTTATGCTTATTATAATCTCAAGACAAATATATACTTGTACCATTCTCCAAAGTTATCAATTACATCAATTAAATTTTAAAAAAATTCGCGTCAGCATCAATCTACTAATTCACATGTGGTAGCTGGTTGCCGGATTTTCTTCTTTTTTATTTTTTGGAAATTATCAAAATTATAAGACTAATACCAAGTGTCTAGAGTTGCATGATTGAATTTAAACTGAAAATAGGAGAGTATGGGGAAAAACAATATCCCCAAATAACAGAAGTGTAGAAACAAAAATAGCTAGGTAAATAAAATAAATTACACTTATCAAAATATGCCATATTACACCAAAGTAAGTAGACAAGGACATACCATATTTCTGAATGATGTTGTAACAAAACAAGACTCTTGGCTTGGTATCATCATCAAGATTGATGGGCTTAGATTTGGCTTTGTCGACATTCTTCATCACCTCCTTCAAGTCCCCATAAACCAACTTGTAAGAATTCCCTTTTAGACCCTGCTTTCTCAGAAAATTTTCAAGACTCTTTGGCCTCATATAAGCCCAGTTGAGTAATTTCCATGTGTATATCAACACCACCAAGGCAAAACAAGCAGCTGCCCATGTTTGGTACAGAGCTTCCATTTTTCTTTTTCTAATTCCTTCTCATATTTTCACTGCCTATTATATTTTGCCATTTATATAGAATTCATGCCTGCTTTTTATGACCTTGTAACACAAAATTGTTGAAATTGGTGTGATGGGCAACAAATTTCCTGCAATTTGGCCCCACAAGTCAGAAAAAATATATTACATGAATTATTCAATATATGTAACTTTAGACCACTATTGAATAACTTTTTGCCTAGATCGTAGGAAAAGGACAAAAAATATATATATAAATTTAAAAAAGAAAAATTAGCCGAAACGACCAATCCGCTGTCCAATCGGACCAACCTAGTGGCAAACCAATTACCCACATTGATATTGTCTATTTAAATGACACATGTTATCCTTTTAATTATTTGTTCATAAAAAGTTTTAATTAGAGCAATTGTCGGTCCTAATCGGCAGTTTGTAGGTTCTAAACGGAAACAAAAGAAGTGGCGGTTTTAAAATTGCCACTAAATTGAAACTGAAATTGTATATTACACAGTTCAATTTCAGTTTCACTAATATAAGAAACGATTTCCTTTTTTGTGATTTTTTAATTGTTATATAAGTTATTTGTTACCTGTAATTTTTTAAAGTTATTTTCATGTATTTTTTTGAACTTTATATTTCATATTTCATTTGTATTGTAAACTTGTTTAATTTGTATATTGAAATTTAAATAGAATAAAATTTTATATGCTTAAATTCACTTTCTATTAATTTTTTGTATATTGTACTTGAATAAAAAAGAAATTGCCACTTCGAAACCAATAAAAGGGAAAATAAAAATAGAACCCGGTTCAAAACGTTGAACTACCACTTCAACACCGGAACCGGGTGGGACGAGAACCATCCAAGCCGAAACTAAAATTGACGAAATTGGAACCCCCAATAATATTTAATAGTTCAGTTCCTTAAAACTAGAACTGGGAACCCAAGGTTTGAGATCGAAACCAACAGTTTGGAATCATTGGACAACTCTAGATTTAGTAATTTCAATTTAAATTTTTTAAATATTGTAAATAATATTTCAAAAAGATAAAAAAAATATATTAAAATTCATATTTTTTTTATTCACTATAAATAGAGCTCAATATTATCATACTTGGAAGAACAATCACTACCAGAAAACATAACATTAAAACTAGAACCGGGATTTGAAGGTTTAAAATTGAAATCGATAGTTTGAAATCGTTGGACAACTCTAAATTTAGTAATTTCTATTTGAATTTTAAATATTATAAATATTTTTTAAGAAAAGATAAAAATTATCAAAATTCGTATTTTTTTATTCACTATAAATAGAGCTAAATATTATCATACATGGAAGAACAATCACCAAGCCACTTGAAAATATAAATATGCCTACGAAAATTGTTAATATGCAGGCTACAAAATTTTCAAAAACAAATTTCTTTGTAGGAAAGGAATAAAGGTGTGTACATGATTAGAAATTTCTTTAGGCAAATCGTAGACAATTCTATTACGAAAATTTTTTGTTGGAAAATTTCATAGAATTTTTTTTTATTTTCTTATAGTGAATCTTATGTTTTTTTTTATCGAGTTTACGGTTTATTTTAAGTACAATTTTTTTTTCTTATTAAAATTAAGAATTTAAAATAACAAATACTTTTTTTTATATATCTTTTACACATTTTAAACAATATAAAAACTAATTATAAATAATTTGTAATTAATAAATAATGGGAAAATAAATTAATTTTAGATTGGGTTAGTGTCACTAATAAAGTGCGAAAAAATAAAATTGAATTGGATTGAGTTGTAGATTGTGTATGTGGATGATAGATTAATTAATTTTAGCACGTTTGTGACAAATAGGTCGTAACAAATTGTATGTAATCATAAATATATAATAGCAAAATGATTTCCTTAAATAGTTTTGGAGGGAGAGATTATCAACCTTTGATTTTTTTTCAGTTATATATCATGGCCGTTCAATTTGTTGTATGTTATGTATGGAATTGTTTTTATTATTAAAAAGAAAGTTGTGTTTGTATTTTTTTATTTAGTAATTTAGGAATTGCAGCTAAATTATGTACTTTGATTTTTTTATCATTCATTGTTATCCATTAAATTGATTTCTGTAATTTAGGAACCGTTACTCTTTTTTTTCCCTATATATATTCTTCATTTTCTTCTTCCTCATTATCATCTCTGAATTTTAGTATTGAAAATTATAGTAGTTCGTAGTTTTAATATATGATTTGCAAAGTGAAGCCCCTGATTTACTGCTGCCGATTTGGCACGAGATATAGTAGTTGATCGGATAAATGAAAAGTTGTGGCCTTGTGGGATGAGTGAAGAACACAACGAGGAAGGAGATTAATGTTTAAGTGCGTGTATTATATACAACTAACAATATCCATGTAAATCTTATACTCTGAAAAATATACCCGATATTCAAATGAATTAGTTAACTTTGAGAAGGTTTTTAAGATTTTTTTTTTATTTCATGCATTTATTAATTTGCTCAAGCATCTCCTTTAATTCAGTTACCCACTTCCTCCTATATATATTGGGTAGTAGTATATATATTTGGTTAAGATTAGTCTGGGCTGTGATCTAATTTTTGGAGATTTATATGTAATATTAATTAAGATATTATCTCACTTTTTTATTTTTTACTCCAACAGGTTTTTCTCTTTCCATCATATTAAGTGTGATGTCCCACTATATTTTACACGAATTAATTTTAAAATTAACATAAAAATATTTAAAGTTTATGAAACCCAAATAAAAATTAATGTAATCCATCAAAGCCCTTAATTATAGAGATGTGATGAATAAAGAAGAAAGAGAGTATACCATAGAATAAATAATTTATATTTTTTTAATAAAATATGATAATAAAAAACAAACACTCTTTATAAAAAAACGAATCGTATTGAGGATGTATTTTTTTAATCAAGTTGTGATCTCTAAATATTAATAGTTTATATATTGTTTTTTTATAATTTAAAAAATGCATACAAAGAGTAATTTAATTTAATCATTTGTCCATCAATAACGAAGGATTTAAAGTTGACTTCATAACAAAGTATGATACACTAACCCCCATTATTTTAAGGTTGATTGCAATACGCATACATTTATAATTAAAGAGTTTTTTCGATCCAATATAAATAAAATTGAATAATTACATAAATCATAAAGACAAAATATAGAGTGAAATCAATCAATAGATATATGAACTAAAGAGTATTCGTTCGTAGGTACAAATTATTTTCACTAAAGAGTATGAGTCGAGAGGTATGAAGGGTGTGAGTTGTTTCACTAAAAGGTATGAGTTGGAAGATATGAAGGGTATGAGTTGGTTACATTAAGCAATATGAGTTGTTCTATTAAAAAGTATTGCAAATTAATTATGCATTAATGAGTTTCACACTATATATACTCCATGAATACATTATGCTTTTAAAAATAAGGTTTTATTAACATTATATTTACCAATATAACTTTCGTATTTCTATGAAATTTTTATACTAGAAAAATATTGGAAATTACAAATTTTAATAAGGCGAAGCCAAAATAATCAAATAAATCTTTTTTTTTTCCTATTCCTAAACTGTAGGTGCTTAATAATATTTGTTAAGATTTGGTAGAATGATTTCCGGTAAGATTTGATCAAATTATCGACTATCATGGCTCAATTTTGTATATATATTATAAAGATGTCAATTCATAATTAATTGTATTTAATGATAGCCATCTTATGTTTTCTAAATTATAAAATGTTAATTTTTAAATCACCATATATCAAATTACTGTATTTTGAATATAACTAGCAAATAAAAAAAATTATACTAGAATTTATTTGAATCTTCACAAATTCTAGCATTCATTCAAGTGCATGTCATGCACTTGAATTTTAAACTCAATATTATGACATCTCAATATGTATAACCCACATATGATTATTAATTTAGTATAGTTCCTATTGTAGTAATGATACCCATTAATTTTTTTTTTCATATTTTATAATCAATTTTAAATATTTTCAATCTATAAACATGATTTGACTATGATATTATGAAGATGTTTATTAAATGCACAACAATTATGGAAAATATGGTGGACGAGGATTTCGAGGGAGGTCTTGCTTGAGATTTAGTTATGGTTTTTTCATGAATTACTATTGTTTATGATTTAGTTAGTTATAGAACAATTTCACTCTATACATACTCGAGAGTTAATATTTTGAAAATATTTTTTATGGACCATAACTTTGGGGTTAGCATTTTACGGACTGTAATTTTAAAGAGTAACGAATTTATGCACAATTAGCCCTAATAAACCCAAATTGGGCCCGAATATAGTCCCTCAGTCAGGTCGAATCGGGTCAATTAGCCAACATTTAAGCTTGAATTCAACCAAATCCGGCCATGTAACATAGTTCGATTTGTGTGTACTTGTGATGGTTTGACCTCAATTTGGGACTTCCAAAATTATTTTCCTTAATTACAATCTCAAAATTTATGTTCCAAATTTTGTCACTCATTAAGTTACAACCCTTAAAAAAATATTTCCCATCGACCTAATATACTTATTTTTGTTCTATTTATCTTAATAATTTGTTTCTTTTAACTTTGTTTCTCTATTATTTTACGATTATATCGTAATTTTTGCTTATAAATAGTATTAAATTTATTATTATTTAAATGTTTTAAAAAAATTTGTTTTATGTATCAAAAATCAAATATTAAAATTATTAATTATTAATCAAATTAAATACGATATATATATTATATAATATAACTATCTTCCCATACTATTTTAATAAGTTCGTCCACTTCTTAACTCACTCGCCTTTTTTTTTTTTACTAAATATACAACTTTAAAATTATAATTTTATCCAACATATAATACTTGCACCCACGTCTCTAAAGATACTCACTCGCCAATCCTCTTTAATTTCAATACAACTACTAAATATACATACACGTCTTTGCACAAGACTGTCTATTACTTAAATATTTAATTATTTATTTTATTTGTGTAATTGTTACTTTATTAATATAAAATAAGGACCACTACTTTTTCGGGCTGCCAATTTAAGGACTGTAATTTTTAAAAGTTGTGAATTTAGCCACAATCAATCGTAACAAACCCAAATTTGGCTCAAATTTAATCCACATTCAGTGCAAATTAGGCCAATCAGCCTGAGTTTCAGATCGAGTTCAGCCCAAACCGGGCCATGTAACATATCTCGATTTGATTTAACTTACACTGGTTTGGCCTCGGTTCGTGACTTTTATATTACTTTTATTTGAATAGTGATAAAAAATTATATTAGATCATGTATACACAATTTAAGTTTTTTTCATAATGTTTTTGCTGAAATCAATCCCATCCAATTTCAATACCATTAAACATATCGACTCCCCTACCTCTTCAAACCAGTGATGAGAAACATAATTAGTGTCATAGTACAATGGGTGTGAAATAAACCAATAATGAAAAGTAATTTATTTAGACGTATTATGTGTTTTTTAAAGTTAATGAAATTATCTTTTATTTTATTATATTATATTTTATTACTTTTGGTTTCATTGGTGAAGAATGTTATTTGGTCATTTATAAGCAATTTAAGTTTTCCTCCAAATGTATCAGCTAGAAGTAAAATTGATCATTTTGAAGATATTTCTAAAGAAAATTAGAACCGGTGAAGGTTTGTGAAGTAATTGAGCTTTTGGTAAAATTCAATAATGCTGCATTTATACGTTATCTGGTGAGAGTTATATTTCTTTGGATGCATTATTATAATTTTTTTATTGAAACTGTGAGCTTAATATGGTTTTATCTTTTTAGTAAAACATACAAGTGTCAAATGAAAAGTTAAATGAGCTTGGGTTATTATGATTGGAGATTTATTCCCAATTTATAATGAAATTAGGTTTATTGATGACATGGATTATTAAATTCTTTGTCTAGCTAAAGCTAGATTTTAATTTTTTAGAAATATTGAATTGTGTAATGATGATAAAATCGTTTCGAAGAAATATAATAGTATTGATGTTGGAGCAAGATTGATTTTCATTGTTTGTGAACCGGTGTTGAATACTTTATACTGGCCCTTTAATTGAGTTCATTTGTAGGTTCTTTTATTTGTATTGTAATATTTTAACAATAATTATTTTATGTGGATTTTAAGGTTTAGAAACAGTTGACTTTCGGGGTTACAGAGATTTGAATTTAGTTATTTTTATTATGATTTGAGGTACTTATTTTTGTTAATTTTACTTAAGTCATTTGATAATTAATTTTATTTGTGTGTTTGTTCCTTTATTAGTATAAAGTTGATTTTCGAAAAGTTTGAAAAGAACAATGACTTTGTTATTATGTACCTATTTAAAAATAAAAAACTTCTTTTGTTCCTTTATTTTTATTAAAAACAAGTTTAAATTGTAATAAAATTAAATGTGAAATTTTTATAAATAATATGTTATAGAGGAACTATCCACACCACTATTTTACTAATTACACCCACCTCATTTATAGTTTTTACTAAGTATAATGCTTATATACACATTTCTAAAAATATTTACCTATCAATATCATTTAATTTCCATACAACTACCAAACATACTCACCCCTCCTTTTCTGTTTTATCCAACATAGTGAAACATGATTAACATTTTGTACAAGAGGTCTATTAGGTAGAATGACTTGAAATTGGTTGTGAAAGAAAGAGAAAAAAGTAATTTGTTCAAATTTATTATGTTTTCCTTAATGTTTATGTAGCAATATTCATTTCATTGTTAAAATAATGTTAAAAATGTTAGATTGCAAAAAGATAATAAAAATGATTATTATTAAGAAGTATAATGGCATTGATTTCGGAGCGATAATTATTTTCATTATATATGTTCCAATGGATAGTACTTTATATTGATCTTATTAACTAAGTTCCTTTATCGATTCTTTTATTTATATTGTAATATTTTAACAACGATTTATTATTTTAAGTGGATGTTAAGGTGTATAAAAAATTCTCTGTCGAGTTACGAAGGTTCGAGTTTGGTGATTTTGATTATGATTTGAGGTACGTATTTTTTTTATATTTTGGTTAGGTCAATTTATATTTAGTTTTGTTTGTGGGTTTATTACCTTTATTAATGTAAAATACATTTTTTCAAAAAAGTTTGAAAATAACAATGACTTTAGTATTATGTAACTATTAAAAACAATAAACAAGTTTGTTTTTATTTTTTAATAAAAAATATTAAAATTATTAATTGGTGATCTAATTAAATGTGAAATTGTTTGTAGATAAATATATTATAGACTGCAAAATTTTATACCTTGGATTAGTTGGTCCTTGGACTGAATATCGAGTCTCCAAAAAATAATAAGATGTAAGTATCGACATCTGCTATTTTAATATGTTTAACCACCTTATTTAGAATTTTTACTAGATTTACTCACTTTAAAATTAAGATTCTATTCTATATATAATATTTACACATACAACTTATCAATCTCATATAATTTTATTAAAATCATCAAGCATATCCACTCACCTACCTCTCTAATCTAAAAGTGAAAAATATGATTAACACTTTTGTACAAAAGTGTCTATTAGGCAGAGGGGTTAAAATTGAGTTTGAAAGAAGCCAATCAAACAAGATAATTTGTTTGAATATTAATATGCTTTTTATTAATTGAAAATGTAATAGCCATTTTTTGATTTATTATATAATATTAAATAATCTGTTTGAACAGTGATGAGAAATGTTATAGGACCATTTATAGATATTGTAAGTTATCCTACTAATGTTTCAACAAAAAGTCAAATTGATCATTTTGAAGAAAAATTTGAACCAACAAATATTGATGAAATCATTGAACTTTTTAGAAATGGAATAATGCTGAATTTAAATATCCGTTTGTGAGATTTATATTTATTTGGATGCATATCTATTTTCATTAATTTTTTATTGATACTGTAAATCTATTTGTTTTTCATCTTTTTTTTTAGCATATAACACTGTGTTGTGATTTTATTTTTTCTTTTTTGGAGAAGAATCAGGTTTTATTATATTGAAGTATGTCAAAATTGAAAATTTATTCTCGATTCATTCTGAATTAAGGTTTATTGGTGACATTATTATCGCATGCTTTGTCTCACTAAAACTTGGTGTAAATTTTTTAGAAATGTTGGTGTAAAAAGTTTAGAATTATTTTAAAAAGGAGTAACGGTAATGATGTTTGAGCAAGATTAATTTATGTTGTTTGTGTATCAAAATTGAGTACTCTATATTGATTTTTTTTATAAAGTCATTTTGATATTTTATTTGGTTTTCTAAATTTCAATGACCATATAATATTTTTTATAATTTTGTTTTTATTATATAGGTTGGTTATCACTAGGTTGAGTGATAGACTAATTGAGGTCAAGGTTCTTATTGGTAGCAACGTTGGTGAACTAACATTAATAGCAAGATTGTCATTGCCTCATTTTGATTACATTTTGCAATTTTGATTGTTTCGTATGTTATGTAAATAAATAAAACTCAAGGTTAATCATTTTAACATGTTGGAGTATTTCTTAAAAAATCTATTTTTTAGTCATGGTCAGCTTTATAGATATTGACAAAATTTATACTAATATGTATATATGTATTTATATTTTTTCAAATATTTTAAATTTATAGTTGTTTCGTAATTTAATGTTTAGTTTTTTTTTAAATCAAACATAATTGTATATTTATGTTATCACTGTGTTTGAAATCATTATTATTTTTTCTTAGTATGGATATAATTTTTTATGTTATATTTTGTGTGTGATTGATTAATATTTAACTAAATAAATAGTTTATTAGTTTATATATGTTTCTTAATGATTTTTCTTTTATGTTGATGTAATTGAGAATGACAATTGATGAGATTAAAAATTGTTGTCTTTTTTAAATCGATAATATATTTTGTTTCTTGATAGAGTCTGCATGATTTTGATGGGATGTTTGTAGTAGTTGTTGATAACAATTTAACATTCCGTATTAGAATGATTTCACAAGATTTATCATATAATAGGTCTGAATTGAGAATTGAATATAAAGTTTTGCTAAAAAAACTTAAATTATAAACATCGTGTTGTTTATGATACAATAATTAGATAATTAGTAATGTCGAATATATATATGATGGTATTGGAAAAATCTTTTTATGGAAGACGTTATTTGTAGGACAGTGATTTGAAGGTAAGTTAGTATCAAATGTAACATCCAGTGATATAACATCACTTTAATTTTAGTTCAAGAAGAAATTTAGTTATATCTTTTCTAATTTTTTTTTTTTTTTGTAAATTTTCAAATTTATAATTAAAATTTATTAATTATTATAATTTAAACAATGTAACAATTTTGGCCGTGCGAAGCACGGGTTTTACGATCACTAGTATTTACAATAGACAAAGGTTGTTCACGACATATGAGATATCGTGAAAATTATGCTATTATGTGATGGGTACAGACCATCACAATTTAAAAATAGTGGTTTATGACAAGAACTTTGCCGCAAATTACATACCATATGTCATCGATTTGACCCTCATAAATTGTGATGAATTATGTAATTTCATGTAGTTAATTTCAACTCCTAATTTCAATATGACCAATTTGTTGCAAACCTGTACCACCAAAATTGTGAAGGTTTAGATATCCGTCACAAATCGCCGTATCTTTTGAAGTGTGTTTTTAAAGGTTTTTCATTTCAGTCATTGTTAAGTATTTTTAACTATTTAAAAAAAAATTCAAAATATTATAGTAGTAACAAATAACAGTATTATCCTATAATGGTTTTTTTTTTTATATTTTCAATAATAATAATAATTTTAAAATTTAAATCACGTTTTAACATCTTTATAATTATAAAGTTATAAAATGAATTTTTTTTTCGTTATCCATGTTACAACTCTTTCCAGAAAACCAATTAATTAGAAATTGAAAAAGAAGTCAAACATAATGACAAATAATCAGTGACTAGATGATATACCCACAATAACCGGTCATCGTACGAAATGTCAAATTTTATAAACCTATAAAATTAATATTAAAATATAAAATCGACTTGGAGTAAACCAAAAAATCGATAAACTAGATGGGAAAAAATCCTTAACAAAATAATTCTCCAAATATGACAAAAAATAATCATAAAAATAAATATAAACACAAAATATAAATATTCTTTTTACGCAAAATTATAGGTCTAAACTTATTGATATAATAAAATTATGCTAAAGTATAAAGTGAAAATAGTTCATACATAAATCACTTGAAAGTTATATATATGAGTTGTTTTCACTAAGGAAAACTAATTGACTTAGTCGTAAAATCCTAGTTTTTAATAGTAGTTACCCTACAAGAGTATGAGATCACTGTAATATAGACAAGTATAGGGATCAAGTAGTATCGAACCTGTGAGAAGACTTGTATGTACGCGAGTAAATCCTGGAAATCTACGTGTCGTAGCTAATATGAGTGCGATATGGGTTAAGACTAATTATTACTAATTATATTCTAGTAAACAGAAATAATATTATTCTAACTTCGGTTTGAAGTGCAAATAAGATGAGTGATGCCTTGGATATGATTCCCTACGAATACTAACGAAGTTGATATGTTAACTAAGATAATTGCGATGTTCCAAGTTAAAATCTTAATTGTACTATAAACTAGGCAATCAACTTCCCTAATCTAGCACAAGAATTGTAAGAATTAAAGCTCAGAATTAATCCAATACTCCACTCTAACAATTTACTTCACAAACCCACTAATCAAATTATATGAGTTGTTGTTGATGACCTTTGATCGAATATATGATTTAGTGACTGTTTTTGCTAAAGAAGATCATCAAACAAAGTTTAGAAACTAGGATTAAGGGATTATGTGCTAGATTTATATAAGTAGAATTTAAGAATACAATTTGAAAGAGTTTGGGCCTTTTTTTTAATAATTTTTTTTTTAATTCTTATGAGGGGGTATTTATAGACTTACAAGCAAGCATGAGGTGTCACTCAATTAGTCATTATAAACTATATTTTGACAAGTGTTTAGACACTTGTTTTATCCTAAACTATTACATCTTGTACAATGACAAGTGTTAAGACACTTGTTTGTTTTTAATGCAATGCTTAATTAGTGGGATTCTTAGGTGTCCTATTGTTCGCCTGTTTGTCTCCGATGTGGGTACTTGGATCTTTTATCTGAGCTGCTCGCTTAGCTTCCTTTGACCTTTGACCAGCTGCTCGCTTGGTATGTTTTGACATCTTGACCAACTGCTCGTCTTTCTATGATTTGTATTTCTTACCCAGTTGTTCGCCTCTTTTACCTTTTCTACCTTAATCACCTTTTGTTTATTTTATCTTTATCTTTAATTACCTTAACTTCGTTGTTTGGCTGCTCGCCTATCAACAATTGCCCCCTAGCTTGGCCTTTTATTAGGATGAAAATCAACCAATTTGGGTCTAGCTATAGTTGACAATTAAAAAGGCGAGCAACTGAGATTCGAAAATTTAAGCGGGAGCATCTGGCGAACAGTAGGGTACGACTCATGAACTGATGACGGTTCATTTCCCGAGGTGTGGTTTTTGAAGCGACATGGGCGGCTATGACGTCAACCGCCACCCACGCCTATCTCTTAATTTGCATATAGGGGCTTCAGTTCTTTATTAAATTCAATTTTTGCGCACTCTTTCCTTTTCGTATAAATACCCATTCTCTTTCATCTTCTTCCTTTCTCCGAAATTCTCTTTACACATTTCCGCCATTGCCAATTTTTGAAGTTTGTTTTTGTATCCGAATTTCTGTTGATTCTTCATTTCTTAAGGTAATCTATTGCTTATTTTTGTTCTGATTTTTAGTTTCCTTTATTTGCATTTCCGTTTCTTTCAACTTTCTCGCACTTCAATCGTCACTCCCTGGCATATCGCCGCCATTATGCTGCTATAACCCCGCCGTGCTCCGCCATATCTCTGCCGCCTCTCTGTCCTATCCTTGTTTTTCCCTCTTTTCGTGCCACCGCTCTATTCTCCAGTATACCCCCCTACAAAATCCGTATCCCTATTTTATTTTTGAAACAATGTCATCCCCTTCTTCGTGTACGACTCTCTCTGGGAGGAATCCGAAGAAAAGACCCATAATTAAAGAAATCTCTCCTCCGCGTCGTTCTGTTTGCCAGGCCCTTCAACAAAACCCAAGGACTTTAATAATGGATAAGAAAATAGGCTCGAAATCAAGCTCGGTTGTTTATTCGGTTGAAGCGTACATTGTTGATAGCTCTGGCGAACAGGCCGTAGATCAACCAGATGCTCGCCTATGTGCCGAAGGGGACACATCTCAGATCTTGAGGAAGACTCGGAAGAGGTGGCCACTGAAATTGAAGCTGAGAGCGAGCAACAAGGAGGCGAGCAACCCACACTGGCAGTGACTTGGGAGTTTCTAAGGGAAATAAATTTTCCTATTCCCGAAGTTACTCCTGAGTCGAGAATCCTTAAAGGAATTGCTCGAGATAATAAATGGAAAGAACACGCTGCTCGCTATTCGAGGTCCTTCCCTCCCTGTTCTCGTGTGATAATGGCCGCCATGACGAACAACTATGCAACGAGCAAAGTTGCTAGCCTTATTACCGAAGATGACTTGGCGAGCATCCGATCATCGTACAAGATTCTGTACGACATCTTCTTGTACGCCCCCAAGAAAGGAGAAACGGCTGATCGCCCCCCTCCTGGTTGTATGAAGATCAACCTGGACGTGCTCAACACTGGATTCCCGCTTCCTGTCCAACCTGTTGTTGGCCGCTTCCTGGAGGATACGAACCTGGCGATTACCCAGATGACCCCAAACGGTTGGAGCAACTTGCTAGCCTTCATGACTCTTTTTGGTCTCGAGGGCTACAAGAACAAAATTAGTACCGTGGAAATTCATTACGCCATGGTTATTTCTGCCTGCAAGGACGAGGGCGAGGGATGTTACTATGTAAAGGCGAGGAGTGGGGTGAAACAGATTGAAGGGGTCCCCAATAAAGTAAAGAGTTGGCACAACCAATTCTTCTTTATTGAGGCAGATTGGCGAGCATCCGCTGATTTTACAGGCGGGCAGGCGCGCATCAATTCACCGGAGGGCTTTGGTGCCATAAAACGTAGGCTCCACTTTTTCTATTCATAGATCAAGTGGAACTAATTTTAATTTCTTTTTCTTTATTGTTTTGCAGGCCCGAGGATTCTGAAGTGGGAGCACCCTGATCTGAGCGAGGAGTTATTATATACTTTGACTGTCATCACACTCTGCAATCTTGCCGATCGTGAAATCGCTCATCTGTCGAAGCCCCATTGCCGCAAGCTTGCTCTACTGACTACAAGCCCACATCATCTTAAAACTCAAACAGATATCCCTGAGGGTGAGAACTTCTTTCGACTTTTAACCTCTTCATTACTTGTCCGCCTGATCGCTATGTTTGCTAATAATTAATTTTTATTTTTATTTGCCTTTTTATCAGAGCAACGAGTGACCTTTACCGTTCCCACTATCCTCAAAGCTTACCACCTCCTCGCCGCTCGCGTACGACCCAATTCCAGCTCCTCGCCCCCGAGGCGCAACTGCTCGCTCTCAGGGAGCCTCCAAACTCTCCTCTCCTCCCAAGAATACGGGGAAGGAAAGGGAGAGAGAGAGAAAGAGAAGCGGAAAGCGCCCAAGGGTGATGATGGCCGAGGCGGTGCTGGTGGTGAGCGAGCAACAAAACGTTCCAAGCATGGTGTGGAGCCCAGCAATAAGGTCCCGAGATCTCCGTCCTCAAAATCTACTTCTTTAGAGGTAGTGAGTGAGCACCAGGCCGCTGCTGGTGTTCTGGCGAGCAAGAGGAGAAACCCTTCTCCGGATAGCTCTTACTTGGGCTACGACCCAACAAAGCTGAGAGAGTACGCCCTTCTTCCTTGCTCGACTGGTCGCCTCTTCTTCTTACCTTCTTCTTAACTTTATCAACTTGCATCATTTTTTATAGGTACAAACCCGAAGAATATCCGGGACGAGCAAACATACTTCATCATTTGAGCTGCGTAAAGACGGCTGTGCCCTACTAATAGATCCCTGAGCTGGTCCCCCGCTCTTGGGCTAGAACATGTGAGGACATTGCCCAAAGTCAGAGTGCCAGTGACAATGCGCGACTCCTCAGCTATAATACCAGCTACCAGGCCATCGCCGCTCAGAAGCTCCTCGATCAAATCATGGACTTGGAAAGGACTAACCAGGGTCTTGGTCGCAAAATCGAGCACTTCGAGACTGAAAATGAGGCCGCTCTAAAGAAGAAGGACGACGAGTTGGCCAAGGAGAAGAATGAGCATGCTAAGGTCAAGGCCGATCTGGAACAAAAGCTGAAGGCCACCCTAGATAGCGAGCAATTTTCCCTCAACCAATCCGAGAGGATGATGCTAGAGTTGGGGGTTGCTGATGAGCGGATGAAGAATTTAGAGGGGGAACGAGTAGCTGAAAGCAGATGTTGCTCGCCTGGAGAAGGAGAAGGCATCCATGTCACCTACGAGGCCTACGCCCAAGATGTGGCGGAGAACACCAATTTCAGATATGTATGTGCCTAAGCCGTGGACCATGGAAAAAATATACTGAATTAAGTGAAACAAGACTTCACTGACTACGTTAAGGATAATCCGCTTGCCACCAGCTTCACTGTCCACGTGACTGACCTTGAGGAGATGGGGGTGTCTCTATACATTTTTGGAGAAGATGTCTAAGTTGTTGCCCCCAGACTTGTCGGCGAGGAGCCTAGCAAGGACGCCGAGGTCTTTGACGACCTTAGCTCACTTCCTCTAACTCCCATTAATGAGGCGGGTACCTCCACCGTTGCCGACGAGCAACAAGTCCCAGAAGCGAGCAACTTTGAAGCCAATCTTGCCTCCGATACTCCTCCTGCTCCCCCGGCCCCTCAAGCTTGAAGACCCTTTTTTTTTTCTAGCCTTAGCTTGTCATAGGCCTTATTTTGTAATCTCTCTTTCTCCGTTGTATGCATTTTCCTTTTCATCAATGAAATGACTCCTTTTTTTTCATTGCTTGTTTAGCTTGTTGGTATTCATTTCGTAGTGCTCAACTGCTCGCCTATTTTGTATATACTCATATTTTCTTGCTTAAGTACTTTCCTTGTATTTTCAAAGAGTAAAGTATTAATATTTGCAAATTTACATGTAATTTTTTTTAAGCGAGTAGGTCATTTTTGGTTCCCAAGGAACTTGACTTCCATGATTGGGTTTGTGGTCCTTAATGGACTTAGCCTTAATATTTATATTTGAGCATTGTTGTTTGCCACGCGTGAGGCTCGTGCTTTGTGTGTTCCAACTTGGGTGAGCAGCTGAGCTTGCTTACGTCTGTCTTAGCCTATCTTTTGCCTAATCATAGAATATACAACTTACAATATTTATAAGAATACTTTATTATTCGACTATCATTCATATACATCATTGTTCGACTGAGTTACATAATAATATGCCGAATTCTTTTGAAATTTATACAAAATTTACATTACAACATACAACTTTACAATCTCTACTAATCTACTGATAATACTTTTTTAATAAGGCTGCATTCCAGGAGTATTGGGCCGAGTTGCCTTTCATGTCTTCGAGATCGTATGTACCATTGTGCCACTTGTGGGTTATCCTGAACGGGCCCTCCCAAGTCGGTCCAAATACTCATGGGGGTGAGGCTAGTACTTTCTGAAGTACCAAGTCTCCAACTTCGAACTCTCTAACTTTTACTTGAGAGTTGTAATATTTCGTAATTCTTTTCTTGTATATGGCATTTTTCATTTCAGCTGAAATCCATTTTTCATCAATTAAGTCCATCTCCGCGGCCAAGGCTGAGTTGTTCGATAGCTCGTCGAACATTGTTGTTTGCTCCGTTGGTACTTTGAGCTCAATATGTATAACTGCTTCGGTGTCGAATGCCATAGTGAACGGGGTTTCTCCACTGCTTGTTCTATATGAGACTCTGTAAGCCCATAATACTTCCGGTAGTTCTTCTGACCATTTTCCTTATTTTTCTGATAAGCGGATTTTTAATATATGCTTGATTATCTTGTTAACCACTTCAACTTGGCCGTTTGACTGGGGATGGTACGGAGTTGAGAAGTGCTTCTTTTTTCCCCATCTTTCACATAATTCTCGTATTTTTTTTCCTTTGAACTGTTTTCCATTGTCTGTCAGAATTGCTTGTGGAACCCCGAACCGGCAAATAATGTTTTTCCATATGAAGCTGATCATTTTTTCTTGCGTAACTGTTACGAGTGCCTCTGCTTCAGCACACTTTGTGTAATAGTCCACGGCCACTACTGCGAATCTGACATTTTCTTTCCTGGCGGGAATGGTCCGATGATGTCTATCCCCCACTTTGCGAATGGCCATGGACTGTTTATGGATATTAGCTCGGTTGGGTCTGTGAATACTGGGAGCGAACAACTGGCAACTATGACATGTTTTAGCAACTTTGATGGCATCTTGGAGTAGAGTTGGCCAATAATATCCTTGCCTGACTGTCTTGTATGCTAATGCTCGCCCTCCAACGTGATTTCCACATACACCTTCGTGAATTTATTTTAAGACCACCTGACCTTACCCCTTGGCTAAACATTTTAGCAAAGGAAGCAAAAATCCTCTCTTATATAATTGTCCGTCTACCAATGTGAACCTTTCTGCTCGCCTGGTCGTCTTGGTCAATTCTTGTGGATTTTCCGGTACTTCACCATCTCGGAGGTATTTGACTATTGGCGTACACCAATCGTCTTCCTTCAGTTCTTCATTAATTTGATTGATTTTGTAATCATTGGTTGATGGATGAAGTATCTTTGTTATCATGACCTCTATCAGCTCTGCTGCCCCGTGCTAGTTGCCAGGCGAGCAAGTGCATCTTCTTGGGCATTATTATCTCTTGGTACTTGTTCAATGTAGATTTGTTCAAACAAGGAAGGCAAGTGAGCAACAATCTTCTGATACAGGGCCATGCTTTCATCCTTTGCCTCGTATCTACCTCGGACCTAATTGACAATCAGTTGTAAGTCTCCATATATGCAACCTTCTAACCCTACAGCCAATACTAAACGGAGTTCAGAAATTAATGCTTCGTACTCAGCTTCGTTGTTTGTCACCATGAACTCGAATCGAACAGCTGAGGTGAATACTTATCTGTTCGGGCTGATCAGTATAATTCCGGCCCTCGATGCTGCGTTGGTTCATGATCCATCAATGTACATATGCCAGGGATGGTCATAACCTCTCGTCGGACCTTGAGGAAAGGTTAACTCGACTATAAAGTTATCTAACACTTTCCCTTTGATCGTTGTTCGAGGTGCATAAGATATTCGAAACTGGTTGATTTCGAGGGACCATTTCAGGAGGTGACCAGTTGTGTCAGGTCTTTGTAAAATTTACCTAAGTGGGAATGTTATCAACACTTCCACCTGATGGTCAAAGAAATATGGTCGAAGTTTCCTGACGCTCATCACTAGTGCATATGCCAACTTTTCCATTGGTGAATACTTGATTTCTGCCTCGTGGAGAGCTTGACTCACATAGTAGATAGGCAAGTGAAATTTCCCATCTGCTCGAACAAGGACTGAGCTGACCGCCACCTCTGATGCTGCCAAGTATAAATACAGCTTTTCCCCTGAAGTTGGTTTAGCTAGAATCTTTATGTCGCTGAGGTATTCTTTCAATTGTTCAAATGCTCGTTGATAGTTGTCCGTCCATTGGAACTTTCCTTTCTTGATAGCATCGAAGAAAGGTCGGCATTTATCACTGGATCTTGAGATAAATTTATTCAAGGCTGCTAGACATCCTGTGAGCCTTTGTACCTCCTTGACTGATCTTGGTGGTTGCATGTACAATATTGCTTTAACCTTTGTGGGATTTGTCTCAATGCCTCGTTGGCTAACCAGGTGCCCAAGGAACTTGCCTGAGTGGACTCCGAAACTATTTTTTTTATTCAACATCATGTTATAGGCTCGGAGTATCTCGAATACTTAAGCTAAATAATGTTCCAGATGGTCTTTCTTCCTTCGGCTCTTGACAACGATGTCATCCACATATACTTCCATCGTCTTGCCAATATGTTCATCGAACATTTTGTTAACAAGTCTTTGGTATGTGGCTCCTGCGTTGATCAAACCGAACGTCATCCTCTTCCAACATAGCAGGTTCTTGTTGGTGTAGAATGCGGTGTGTTCTTGGTCGTCCGGGTGCATTGCAATTTGATGGTATCCTGTGAATGCATCCATGAAAGTCAAGAGCTCATGTCCAGCCGTGTTGTCTACCAGTTGGTCGATGTGCGGAAGTGGAAAAGATTTCCTTTGGATAGATGACATTCTGGTTTGTGAAATCGATACACAACCTCCACGCCCCATTTGGTTTTCACACCAACACTGGGTTTGCCACCCATTTTGGACATAGTGCTTGTTGGATAAGGTCATTGTCCAACATCTTTTTAATTTCGACATCAAGTGCTTCGTATTTGTCGGGCCCGTACTTTCTCCTCTTTTTCTGGACCGGCTTCCTTATTGGATCTGTTAGTATAAAAGTTGTTAGTTTTGATGAGTTAGAAACAAACCAAAAGATGTAATAGGGCCATTTGGACCTGTTAGCCAGATGAGGATCTAGATTAAGACTTAGTCTAGGGGAAACTGCTAGACCAGAAGAGTCACCAGAAGACTTCATCAGAGGACTCCGCTATAAGACTTCATCATAGAAGATCAGATCAAAGGTAAAAGACTTTTCCCTAAACCAGACGAGTCCAGAAGACCAGACAAGTATGGTAAAATAAAAGTACCTTAGAATAATCTCCTGAATCTAAGGGAACATTTGTTTCACAGTCGACTCTGGACCAGAGGACCTCTGGGTCATCTGGTACCTGGTATGTCTACTCTGGAGGAATCAGAGTTTGACCAAGGAAGTTTTATACCGTTGGTGTATTTAATGCTGACTGAAGAGCGGACTGGAAAGTCAAAGAAGAATCAATCCAAAGGATCTCACCAACCCAATCAATCAATTAGGAAATTGATTGATTGAAGACTTCCATTTATAGGGATCTGATTGGATTAGCTTTCCAACGACTATATCCCTAATCCTCCCTATAAATACAAGAGTGCTGGAATGAAGAAAGCTCTAGTTATGCGCACGAAGAAAAACTCTCAAGCTTTACTTTATACTCAAGCAATTTAAGCATTCTTAGGCTCTTAATACTTATATACTCTCTAAGGAGTTTTGTAGTTGGAATCTACATACTCAACCTGTTTATTTCTAAAGATAAGGTTGTGGTATTGAGGAGCTTTAGATCGAAGTTAGATCTAAAGATTGTAATAAGGAGCTGGTACTTGTGAAATTCCAGTAGTCCGTAAATTGGTTGGTTATCTGTAAGGCCCCTTGATAAGGGAGAGTGGACGTAGGATTTTAACATCCGAACCACTATATATCGTGTGTTATTTATTGTTTTCTTTACTTTCTGCATCTATCATTTGAAGTCTCTTAAAAGGTTTTACTTTGTTAAGCTTCCGTATCGCACTAATCTAACTAGTGGGACCAACAAGTGGTATCAGAGCAGCGTGTCCTAGACCACTGCTTTGAGGAGCTTTTTGGTGGTCACCGGGACAGATCCACTGCTTATTTTTTATTTTTGCTTAAAGACCTTTTTCACTCTAATCAAAATGTCTTCAAAATCTTCTTTTAAGAGTCGTAAATTGCCTGAGTTTTCCTTCGATGACTACAACCACCGGAGTTTCATGATGATAAATCATCTTGGAGCTATTCGCCACCGCATGCTTGATGTGGTAGAGAGTGGTCCGATCAAATTTTACTGGACTCCTATTGATGATGGTAGGTCAGAGACCAGAGAGGAGACCAACAGAGATGGTGAAAGAGCCACTATGGAAAGAACCCCTGAAAGAACTGCTCGTAGGAGAATCCTCAAGACTAAGGAGGACCTGAATAATGATGAGAGAAAATTGCACAATCTGGACCAGGTAGCCAGAACAGAGATCATCAACACACTAACAAAGGAGGTGATCGAGAAAATCAGAACCTGCACTACAGCTAAGGAGATGTGGGACACGTTGGCTCTTCTTAGTGAAGGAACAGAGAGGATCAAAGACAACAAGCTTCAGGCGTTCAACATTCATTTGACACATTCAAGATGCAGTCAAATGAGACTATTGACCAACTGGACATGCGTCTCACAAATCTCCTCAACAAGGCTAGTACCTTAGGTAAGAACTATTCTGAAAAAAAGATTAATAATAAAATTTTAAGATCACTAACCAGCAGGTGGAGGATAAAAGTCACAGTCATCAAGGATAGCAAGGATCTTAATACTCTGGATCATCACTTACTGTTCTCTGATTTGAAAGCTTATGAGTATGATCTATAAGAGGAAGATCAATCAGATGAGATCTCTACCTCATCTGGTCAGAAAGGAGTTACATTCTCTTCTACCATCAAGGCTGAAGAGCCAGTAAAGGAACCTGTAGCAGATGACTTGAGCCTCAAGGAGCAGGTAACACTCTTAACTACAAAACTTGATAAAATGAGTACTAAGTATGGCAGGTACAAAAAGCATTGGAAGGACTCTACCAGAGACAGAAGAAGTTCCTTCAAGCCTGCGGAGAAGGAAATGTCATCTGGAGACTCAAGGGAGACCAGGTTCCAGTCACCAGAGAAGAGAAGAGACTTCAGCCCCATAAGGAGATATAGCAGCTCTGGCAGATCAGACTACAAGATGAGAGATAGCAGTCCAGGCAGACCAGACTACAACTCCAGAAAAAGAGACACAACTCCAAGTCCTAGAGCAGGAGACAACACTTGTTACACTTGTAACAAGCCAGGCCACTACAGCTATGATTGTCCTCAACTCACTCCTAGAGAAATAGAAGAGAAAAGACTCAAGAGAGATAGGAGGTATGCAGATAAGAGAGCATTGCTGGCAGAAGCAGAAGAGGAGGACACTAGTTCAAGTTCATCTTCTTCTTCTGACTTTGAATCAGATGATGATGTATGACTCATGGCTGACATCACTGAGGTACAAGAATCTACCTTATGTCTTTCTAATTCCAAATATACTCAATCCTCTTACTTATCTGGTGCTTCTAGGGAGTCTGATATGCAACAAATGCTATCAGATCTCCAAAATTGTGTTCAACTCTACCAGAAACTTGAGAAAGAGATGGTAGGCTCAGAGTAGAAGTTCAATATTTATCTCATGAGCAAAAGTCTACCAGAGAACTCATATGTGATCATTCCAAAGAAGTCTCTACACTTCAGGATAAGGTCACGGAAAGAGATGCTCTGGTGGATCAACTCATGAGAGAAAGAGACTCTCAGGAGAAAGAGTTCAATGAACTTAGAGCCAAATACCAAACTCTCCTCAAGGGAAAGCAAGTTGTGCAGACTATTGAGGAAGTACCTATGCCCAGAGAAGCTTGAAAGATACCAACTGTTGTATCTATTATAACAGAGTCTTCTCAGCGCATTAATGACAAGAGTAGTTTAGGATATTCTGGAATTACTACAACATCTCATAAATATCACTATAACAAAGACAAGTCTGTAAGAGCTGGTGAATTGGTAGAAATCTGGGATGAAAAAGACCCTAATGGGAATGGTTATAGAGTAGTCTACAATCCTAGTTGGAACAGGGATTGTTCAACTGTTGGTCCCACTAGTTAGATTAATTGCGGAAGCTTAAGTTAAATGTCTTTCAAAGTCTTTTACAAGAGAACAATAATCAACAGACAATAAGTAAAATAAAGCGATAAAGAACACAAGATGTATAGTGGTTCGGATTGAATATCCTACATCCACTCTCCCTTATAACCAAGGGGTCTCACTATCAACCAACTCACAAACTTACTTACTGGAATTGGGAAGTACCAGTTCCTTCTTACAACCTCTTTAGATTTAACTTCAATCTAAAGATCAACCAGCCAACAACCTTGTCTAATAGATGAACAGGTTGTGGTTTCAATAACTCCTTTAGAGTAGATAAATATTATGAACAGTAAGAGTGCTTGGTATGAATATCAAAAGCTTAGATCACTTATGCGCGTGTAGAGTCTCTAGAGCTTTTTCTTGAACTGCACTCTTGTATATATAGAGGGGATTAGGGCTAGCCGTTGGAGGGCTAATCCAATCAGATCCTCTATATAAGGAAGCCTCAATCAATCAATTCCCTAATTGATTGATTGGGTTGGTGGGATCCTTGGATTGATTATCTTCAAATACTTTCCAATCCTGATCATGTTGACTTGATTTGAATCACCAACGGTCAATAGCTTCCTCTGCCTAACTCTGATTCTCTCCAGAGAAGGCAAGACCAGACACCAGGCAACCTCGGTGTCTTCTGGTCCTAATCTGGTGAACAACCAGAATACTCAGTAGAATCAGGGGATCAAAACTGAGCATCTTTTGTTCCACCAGACTCGTCTGGTCTGGGGAAGGTCCTCTGCCTCTGGTCAATCTCATCTGGTGAAGTCTTCTGGTGGAGTCCTCTGGTGAAGTCCTCTGGTGGGGTCTTCTGGTGACTCTTCTGGTGAAGTCTTCTGGTCTGGCAGTTCCCCCTAGACTAAGTCCTAATCTAGGTCATCATCTGGCTAACAGGTCCAGATGGTCCTATTACATCTTCTGGTTTGTTTTAACTCATCAAAACTAACAATTTTTATCCTAACAATTTCCCCCTTTTTGATGGAGTTAAAACATACCAGAACTGATCAAGAATAATAAACTTGAGCAAGAAAACATTAAAGTATAAGACCTTAGAATAGATCTTATCAGGCAAACAATTAAGACAACAAGAGGTTGTCTTTTGAACAGAGAAGATATGAATTTCATTGATAGAAAGGACAAAGATGATTACAAATTACATTGAAGACCAGATCCTATTCTATGCATATCTTCTGTTATCCTTGGGCACCAGGAACCAGTCAAAGAATCTATCTTGAATGGCCTTCAACTCTGCAGAAGATGATGGAGTGAAGTTTGCCAACACCTTGGTCTTGTACAGTTTCTTCAGCTCAGCCCAATCAACCTGGTCTCCTGCCATTGGAGTGTTGAGAAAATGGAACTCAGGAGCAGTGACTTCCAGGTTGAATTCAATGGTTGAATCCATCAACTGCTTGTACAAATCTGCATCATATGCCTGCATCCAAGAATGGAAAGTCCGGTTGATGAGAGCATCATCCTCTGGTGGAGGTCTCTGGATGTAATGTTGAATGAACCAGAGAGTCTTGGCTTCTCTCCATTTTTCTATCAAAGGCACAAGAACAGTTGAGTCAAAGGACCCTTCTGTCCTGAGAGGGAGGATGTTCATAACTTCAACAGGTCCTTTCCTCTTCTGGCTTGAACCACTGGCACCAGAAGGAGCACTAGCTTCTCTGCTCTTCTTATTTTGCCTTCTAACATATCTGAGCCTCTGCTCTTCATCTATGTTTTTCCTTATCCTTGCTTGCCTCTCTTCAGGAGACTCTTCCTTGAATCTCTTCTCTGCTTCTTCAACCATAGATTCAAGGAAGCTCTTCTTCACTTTCCTTATCTTCCTCTTTGCAGGTCCAGAGATGGAAATTGGATCCTGCTCTGCTTCTGACTCCTCTTCTGCAGCAAGCTGCTTCGCCATGGAAAGGGATTTGAGCTCTTCCTTCTTCTTCTTTTGCAACTCAGCCTGGGCCAATGTATTCTCCAGCAGGTCCAGACGAGCTCCATGGCTGAAGAGTGTTTCATTTGTGGTCTTCGCCAGATCAGTTCTGGCCTTCTCTTCTCCCTTTTTAACTTCATCAAGGAAGGGCTCCACTACCTGCCTTATAAGATCAGGCAAGGCAGTGTTGGAGGAAGAGTGAAGATCACGTAGTTGCTTGGCCTCCTCCAGGTAAGCTTTAGACTCTGCAACAAGTCTCTCTTGCTTCTCCAACATCTCCTGGAGGGTGTCTTTCAGCTTGGCAGTTTGAATCATCTGGCTGGCCATCTCCACTTTGAGCACAGAGACAGGTCTCATCTGCTCCAGCACATGCTCCTGTAGCTGCTTCTGGCTGTGCATGACATCCAGCTTGACAAATAAGCCATTAGCCTTGAAGGAAGCTTTTACCTCTGCCAGAGAAGACTTTAACTGCTTCAGGAAGATTCTCCTCTCATGCCTGATCTGGTGCTCTATCATAGCAGGGGCCATATGTTGAATAGCTTTTGAAAAGCGCCTCAATCTGCATGATTTGCTCATTGAAGAAAGCTTTCATCTTCTGGAGCACGGCAGGAGACATCTCAAAGTCTTCCTCATCTGAATATAGCTCTGGAGGGAAGATAAAATGAGGACCAAACTTGTAAGTGGGGCCCTCTGGAGTGAGCATTACTCCTCTCTGGATGAGTAGGGTGCGAATCAAGACTTTAGCAGCACCAGGAGTCTCCAGCTCTGCTGGGTTCTGAATATTCATCCTCTGCTTTAGCTCAATCTCCCAAGCAGTGAAGTTGGAGGGACCCATTTCCTCAAGCAACAGCATTAGGTCCTCCACATCTTCAAGTCTGGCCTTGCTCCAGACCTTGGCATCAGTAAGCTCTGCCAGAAGTGGTAAGTGCTCCAGAAGAACTGGGAAATGCTCTCTTAGCCAGAGCTGAGCACTTACACTCATACTCTGCCTAATGGGACCCATTTCTGCAGATGAGAAAGTGAAGGGTTTGGGCCCAGAGGCAGAGGAGGAAGGTGCTAAGTCAGCAGGCTCAAGTGAAGCTTCCTCATCTTCACTATCATCGCTGGTTAAACAGGTAGGAGAAGGGGGAGGGCCAACGAATCCCAGAGCCATAGAAATGGTTGGGTCCTGGTCTGTAAGGGTTTGGGGAGGGTTAGGATTTTGTGAAGTAGAGGTGGAAGGAATGGGTTGCTCTGCACCAGAAGATGATGGAATATCTGGTACAGAAGGTGTAGGAGGTATCTGGGAGGTGGAAGTGTTAGGAGGGATTTCTGCACCAGAAGAGGTTGAGGGTACCTCTGGTACAGAAGGTGGGGGAGAGGGGTTTGTGGAAAGATGTGTTTGGGAATTTGGGGGAGAAGGTGTTTGGGTAGGAATGGTAGAGGGAGTAAATACTGGGGTATCTGGGATAATCTGCTCTGGTGGAACAATAGGGGTACCAGAGGCAGATGGGGTTTGGGGAATATTATCTGGGGGAGAGGTAGAGGGGGAGACAAGATTAATAGGGAAAAAGGATGGAATGGAAGGGTTTACCTCTGCTGGGTCAACACCAGCAGGTACAGCAGACTCTGGAGCATCCTCCATCATCTGGGAAGCACCCTCAATTGCCTTTTCCAAGGCCTCTCCAAGATCAGATCCAGAGTCAGGATCTTGAAGAAGGGCTCTCTTGGCCTTGGATTTCCTCACAAGAGGCTCAACCTCTTCTTCCTCTGAAGGCTCATCCACCAGAAGGGTTTTCTTTGCCTTTCGGCTAGTCCTTCGCTTCTTAGCAGAACCTCTCCTGGCCTCGTCTGGCTGCTTCCTCTTGGCTGCCCCAGCCTTCTTAACAGCTTTATCATCATCACCCTTCTTCTTAAGCACATCAAGAAGGGGAATCTGGTCCTCCTCGGAGGAACCAGAAAAGGCAACGGTTGAAGAACCAATTGCTTCAGAAGCTTTCTTATGGGTCTTCTGCTTCTGCTGCTTTCTCTGCCCCTTTGGAGGTGAGGGAATTGATTGAATAGGAGGGGCAGGGATAGCCTGCTCTCCATCAGAGTCGGCATGGCCATGAAGAGGGCCATCCTTAGAGAAGAGGATCTTGGATTTGTGATAACTATGGCACCAAGATGATTTCCACTTCTTCTCTGGAAGGAGAGAATCCAGAATAAGAGTTAACTTAGTCCCCAAAGAGACATTTGCAGTGAAGCAGAACTGCAACTCTCCTGGCTTGGAAGGACAAGGCTCCTTCTTCACCTTCAATCTGTTCTTCCTCAACACATCCCAGAAGAACTCCATCCAATTACACTGAACACCATCATATAAAGCCCTCATCACACACATCCTGCCGTTGAAAATGGCATCTGTGCTGTGATTCTCACACATAAGCACCTTAACAACTATATAAAAAAGGACCTTGTACTTCTGCCTCAGATCCTTGTCCAAAAAGCCCTTTGTGATATTCTGGCATGAAGATCGAGCAAAGATCTTGAAAGAACCAATAATGTCATCCTCCTTGTACGTCAAAGGATCCACTCCCACCGCAGAGATGTTCTCGAAAAGAGCGCAGAAATCGTGCTTAGAAAAACCAAATCATCTTCATCAATCTTGGACGAAATGTAATCCTCATGAATCTTCATACGAACCAACAACTGGGCCGCATATCCGTCAAGAGTACGAAAATCCTTGGGAACTGTGGAGATCAGCTTCTCCACCCCTGCATTCTGGAGCATCTCCAGAATCGACAGCGCAACAGGGTTCTTGGTGGTATAAAAGTCCACCACCATCTCCGTCTTTAACTTTTTCATCATCAGGACATGGTCAAAATTGCACGGAGGGGCCATTACTGTGAAAGAGAGAGAGAGAGAAAGAAATACTTTGCAGAGAGAGGTTAGGGTTTGAAAATATGGAAACGTGAAAGGACATATTGAAAGGAAATCTGATTTAAATAGAGTAATACGCGTGGCTTGAATATTAAATGAAGTGTGAACGCGTGTAATTTCAAATTTTAATCGAGGAAACAAAATCAATTTTAGCATTGATTGACATTTTGCACAGTGATTAAATCCGATGGCCACGATGAAAGGCAAGACACAGATTTAATCTGGTGCGTTGGCATAATCATTGGGACTGGGCATAAAGGGGTTTTGTGGCAGTCAAGAGAAAAAGCGAAATGATTGCCTAGGCCCTATACCCTAGTCTTAAATACACTCCAAAGTTGAAACGTTTTGAGTGTACTTACTAATTTGAAAGGTGTATCCCAATGATCAGAGGCCAGAGAAGTAAAGACATACCTGTCACCTGATATTGTAACCAGATGATACCACAGCCAGTCTGGTGCTACATCTCCTCTGATGGAACTCATCCGGTTCTGGTCAGTGAAGACTCTGGATATAATGGAGTCTGACTCAGCACTTCATCTGGGACAAGTGTCACCTGGTGTATACCTCATCTGGAGATATACCTTCTCTGATATGTCTAATCTGCAGGTATGTTAGTTTAAGAAAATAAATGTATGAAGTAAAGTAATAAAACAAAGGATACTTCTCTGTCGTTCCCCCTAAAACGAATCTGTCTCTGGATCCAACAAACCTAACTCAAAAGCTAACTCTCTGAATCTGGTCTCAGCCAAAGGCTTAGTTAAGATATCTGCTCTCTGCTTCTTTGTTGCAATCTTTTCCATCCTTATATCTCCCTTCTCAACATGATCTCTGATAAAATGATGTCTTATATCAACATGTTTGCACCTGGTATGAAGAACTGGATTCTGGGTGATTGCAATTGCACTATTACTATCACAGAATATAGGAATATCCTTAGCTCTAATCTGGTAATCCCTAAGTTGTTGACTAATCCAGAGTAGTTGTGAACAACAGCTCCCTGCAGCCATGTACTCTGCTTCTGTTGTTGATGTAGCAACTGAAGTCTGCTTCTTAGAAAACCAGGATACCAATTTATTCCCTAAAAATTGGCATGTACCACTTGTAGATTTCCTATCTATTCTGCATCCACCATAGTCTGAATCTGAATAACCACTCAATTCTAAATTGTCATCTGCAGGATACCACAATCCTAAATTCACTGTTCCCTTAAGATATTTCAATATCTTCCTAGCTGCTTCCAAGTGACTCTTCTTGGGGTTAGCTTGAAATCTGGCACAGACTCCTACAGCAAAAGTAATATCTGGTCTGCTTGCAGTCAGGTACAAGAGAGAACCAATAAGTGCTCTGTACTGAGTCTGGTCCACACTCTCTCCAGACTCATCTGGATCCATGTTGAAATTTGTCATCATAGGTATCTTGGCTGCTTTGCTAGATCCTACTCCAAATTTCTCTAACATGTTTCTGGTGTACTTTGCTTGATTAATAAAAATTCCCTTCTCTGATTGCTTAACCTGCAAACCCAAAAAGTAATTCATTTCTCCCATCATGGACATCTCAAACTGTCCCTGCATGAGTTCACCAAACTTCTCACACAGCTTCTTGTTAGGGGATCCAAATATGATGTCATCAACATATATTTGGACCAGAAGGATGTCCTTTCCTTCTTCTTTCCTAAACAAGGTTCTATCAATCTTACCCTTAGTAAAACCATTGTCCAGAAGAAATTGAGATAGAGTGTCATACCATGCTCTGGGTGCCTGCTTCAGCCCATAAAGAGCTTTCTTAAGCTTAAACACCTTGTCACCTTGTTCAAAACCAGGGGGTTGTTCCACATACACTTCCTCAATGAGAATCCCATTAAGAAAGGCAGATTTCACATCCATCTGGTATACTTTGAACTTCATGTGAGCAACATATGCTAAGAACAATCTGATGGCTTCTAGTCTGGCAACAGGAGCAAATGTCTCATCATAGTCTATTCCTTCAGACTGAGAATAGCCCTGGGCCACTAGCTTTGCCTTGTTCCTAGTAATGACATCATTCTCATCTTTCTTATTTTTGAAAACTCACTTAGTGCCTATCACCTTTTGATGTCTTGGTCTGTCTACCAGCTTCCAAACATCCTGTCTGGTGAATTGATTCAACTCCTCCTGCATAGCAACAATCCAATTTGAATCTTTCAGTGCCTCCTTGATGTTCTTGGGCTCAATCAAGGACACATAGCAACTGAATAAGGCAGCTAAGTTAAGAGTCCTCCTAGTCTGGACACCCTTAGTTGGATCTCCAAGGATTAGGTCATTGGGGTGATCAACCAGGGTCCTCCTACCCGTGGTCTTGCCTGGTTGATCATCTTCTGCAGTATCTTGATGATTAACACCACCTGCAGAAGAGCTTCCCCCTACAGGAGTTCCAGCCTCTTCTGGTTCTGCTCCTTGTGAAGGCTTCTGCTTCAGAGAACTAGGAGATGGGTCATCATCTGAATCTGAATCAAGAATAGGTGGATTGACTTTGATAACTCTAGGTGTAGTCTGATTCTGGGTCTCATCTGAAGACTCATATGGAGTCTTATTATGTCTCTGGGCAATCAGGCATTTGTTCTGAGTGTAGCAAGCTGTATTAATAGCCTCTGCCCAAAATCTCTGTGCAGTGCTGTATTCTGCCAGAAGTGTTCTTGCAGCTTCTTTGAGGGTCCTATTCCTCCTTTCTGCTACTCCATTTTGTTGGGGTGTTCTGGCAGCAGATGTCTCATGAAAAATCCCATGGTCCTTGTAGTAATCTGCAATGTGTGAATTCAAAAACTCTATTCCTTTGTCACTTCTGATTCTGACAATGCTCTGGTTATGCTCATTCTGAATCTGCTTGAAGAATTCTGGCAGCTTAGTCATAGTTTCATTTTTCTTAAACAAGAACACTACCCAAGTGTATCTTGAAAAGTCATCTACAATCACCAAGGTGTACTTCCTTCCACTGAAACTAAGAGGAGAAACAGGTCCAAACAGGTCCATGTGAAGTAGTTGAAGTACTCTGGTTGTGGTTGTGCTCTGGACATCCTTAAAGGAAGTCTTGGGTTGTTTACCCTTCTGGCATGAGCCACAAACCTGATTCTTCTTAAACACTTCATTAGGAAGACCTAGAATGAGACATTTTCTGGCAATCTTATTCAGTGTTTTGAAGTTAAGATGACACAATCTCTTGTGCCAAATCCAGATATTCTCTGCAGATCCTTTTGCAACTAGGCAAGCATTTCTTGGGCAACTGTTAAAATCTGCAAGATAAATGTTACCCTTCCTCAAGCCTATTAGCAAAATATCATTATAATCAGAAGAGAAAACAATGCATGAATCACTAGAAAACTTCACTGAGTATCCCTTGTCACAGAATTGGGATACTGAAAGCAGATTATGCTTGAGTCCTTCTACATAGTAGACTTCATCTACAGAAACTCCATTAAAGGTCAACTTTCCAACTCCTCTGGTGACTCCATAATTGTTGTCACCAAACATCACTCTTGGTCCATTCAATGGCTTGAAATCTTGGAGATTATCCTTCTAGAAGGTCATGTGCTTGGAACATCCACTATCAATGTACCAGACATGGTTTCTTGAAAATCCTTTCTCCAATGGACTCTTATCTACCTGCAGAGAAATCAATTAGGTCCCCTACTAGTGCTGGGTCCTGATTGGTTAGTTGCAGGTTTTGTAGGAATCCATAGATAAAGATCATCCCTTGATGGATGAGGAGATCTTATCTTCCTTCCAAATCTATCTACCAGCACATGTCCTCTGACAATGACATATTGAGCTACTGGTCTGATAAGGACACTTTTCCTATAAACAGGTTTGGTGTACCTTTTCTCAAATTTGGCCTTTGGAATGGCCTGCCTCAAGGACATGGTCTTAAAGGTCTGGTTGTAAGGGTACATCCTAGAAGAACCATCTCTGGTGTCATAACTACCCAGATCAGTTAGTTTTCTATAGATGGGTCTGGAAGACCTCCTCTGGTTCTGATACTTAGACCTGCTCTGGTGGTCATAGGTCCTTTGAGTATACCTATTCTGGAATTGAGTCCTCTGAGAAAATTGTCTTTGGGGTACCTGGTGCTGTTGAACATTGTTCCTTCTCTGGTAGGCCTTACTCTGATTGGTATTCCCCTTTCTTGAGTGTTTCCCTTGAGGTCCCCTAATCTGGTTAGGTTCCCTTCGAGGATTACTCTGGGGTCCTCCATCTTGAGTAAGTTCTACTCCTTGGGACTCATTGTTCACAGGACCATTAATCCTCAATGGTTCCCCTTGTTGACTTTTATTCTCTAGAATCTTCTATTCCAGAACAGTCAACTCTTCTGGACCATATGTTATGTGATTAACAGAGTGATTCCTTTTCCAATCAGGATTGTGAACCACCTTGTAACCATTACCAGTCAAGTCTTTATCATCCCAGATTTCTACCAATTTACCAGCTCTTACAGACTTGTCTTTATTATAAAAGTACTTATGAGTTTTAGAGGAAATTCCAGAATATCCTAAACCACTCTTATCACAAATGCGCTGAGAAGACTCTGATATGATAGATACAACAGATGGTATCTTAGGAGCTTCTCTGGGCATAGGTATCTCCTCTATGTTGTGAGCAACTTGTTTTCCCTTGATAAGAGTCTGGTATTTGGCTCTGAGTTCAATGATCTCATCTTCTTGAGAGTTCTTTTCTTTCATGAGTTGATCTACCAGAGTATCTCTTTCTGTGATCTTATCCTGAAGTTCAGAGACTTCTTTGGAATGATCTTTCATGAGTTCTCTGGTGGATTTATGCTCATGAGAGAGAGATTGAACTTCAGCTCTGAGCCTACCATTCTCTTTCTCAAGTTTTTGATAAAGTTGGACACAATTTTGGAGATCTGATAGCATTTGTTGCATATCAGACTCTCTGGAGTTACCAGATGAATTAGAGGATTCAGTACATTTGGAATTTGATAAAACTAGAGTAGTTTCATTTACCTCAGTGATGTCTGCCATAAGACACACATCATCATCTGATCCAAAGTCAGAAGAAGAAGAACTAGAACTAGTATCCTCCTCTTCTGCTTCTGCCAGCAATGCTCTCTTATCTGCATATCTCCTATCTCTCTTGATTCTTTTCTCTTCTCTTTCCCTAGGAGTGAGTTGAGGACAATCATAACTATAGTGACCAGTTTTGTTGCATGTGTAGCAGACATTGTCTCCTATGGGACTAGGACTTGGCTCTCTCCTCCTCTGGTTGTAGTCTGATCTGGCTGGACTACTCTCTCTCCTCTGGTAGTCAGGTCTGCCAGAGCTACCATCCCTCCTCTGATAATCTGATCTCCCAGAGTTGCCAGGGTTGTCATCTCTCCTCCTCTCAGGAGTTCTGAATCTGGTCTCCCTTGAGTCTCCAGATGTCTTCTCCTTCTCTGCAGGCTTGAAGGAACTCTTTCTGTCTCTGGTAGATTCCTTCCAGTGCCTTTTGTACCTGCCATATTTTGTACTCATTTTATCTAATTTACGAGTTAGAAGTGCTACCTGCTCCTTGAGGCTCAAGTCATCTGCAGTAGACTCCTTTGGCTTGACATCAGGCTTGATAGTTGAAGAGAATGCAACACCTTTCTGGCCAGAAGATGAAACCTCTTCTGTTTGATCCTCCTCTTGAAGATCATATTCATATGCTTTGAGATCAGACAACAGAAGATGATGATCCAGAGTATTGAGATCCTTGTTGTCCTTGATCACAGTGACTTTAATTCTCCACCTGCTTGTTAGTGAACGCAAGATTTTACTATTAATTTCTTTTTCAGAATAGGTCTTACCTAAGGCACTAGCCTTGTTCAGGAGGTTTGTGAGACGCATGTCCAGCTGGTCAATGGTCTCGTCTGGTTTCATCTTGAAGGTATCAAACGAGTGTTGAACAGCTTGGAGTTTGTTATCTTTGATCTTCTCTGTTCCCTCACAGAGTAACGCCAGTTTATCCCACATCTCCTTGGTAGTGGCACACGTTCTGACCTTTTCAATCACCTCTTTGGTAAGTGTGTTGATGATCTCCGTTCTTGCCACCTGGTCCAAGTTGTAGAGCTTTCTTTCATCATTGTCAAGCTCATCTTTCTTTTTGAGGATTCGTTGCCTGGGGACTCTATCCTCTGCAGCTTTTTGGGCAGCTTCAATAGTTTCTTCCCTGGACTCAGACCTGCCACTATCAATAGGAGTCCAGTAAAATTGAATGGGGCCACTTTCAACCACATCTAACATGCGGTGGTGAATAGCTCCAAGATGATTGCTCATCATGAAACTCCAGTGGCTGTAATCCTCAAAAGAGAATTCTGGGAGCTTACGGCTCTTGTAAGAAGATTTTGCAGACATTTTGATAAGAAATTTAGGGAAATAACAAGAACTTGAACAAAAGCACTAAAGAGCAATGGATCTGCCCGGTGACCACCAAAAGCTTTACACAGCAGTGGTCGTTGGACACACTGCTCTGATACCACTTGTTGGTCCCACTAGTTAGATTAATTGCGGAAGCTTAAGTTAAATGTCTTTCAAAGTCTTTTACAAGAGAACAATAATCAACAGACAATAAGTAAAATAAAGCGATAAAGAACACAAGATGTATAGTGGTTCGGATTGAATATCCTACGTCCACTCTCCCTTATAACCAAGGGGTCTCACTATCAACCAACTCACAAACTTACTTACTGGAATTGGGAAGTACCAGTTCCTTCTTACAACCTCTTTAGATTTAACTTCAATCTAAAGATCAACCAGCCAACAACCTTGTCTAATAGATGAACAGGTTGTGGTTTCAATAACTCCTTTAGAGTAGATAAATATTATGAACAGTAAGAGTGCTTGGTATGAATATCAAAAGCTTAGATCACTTATGCGCGTGTAGAGTCTCTAGAGCTTTTTCTTGAACTGCACTCTTGTATATATAGAGGGGATTAGGGCTAGCCGTTGGAGGGCTAATCCAATCAGATCCTCTATATAAGGAAGCCTCAATCAATCAATTCCCTAATTGATTGATTGGGTTGGTGGGATCCTTGGATTGATTATCTTCAAATACTTTCCAATCCTGATCATGTTGACTTGATTTGAATCACCAACGGTCAATAGCTTCCTCTGCCTAACTCTGATTCTCTCCAGAGAAGGCAAGACCAGACACCAGGCAACCTCGGTGTCTTCTGGTCCTAATCTGGTGAACAACCAGAATACTCAGTAGAATCAGGGGATCAAAACTGAGCATCTTTTGTTCCACCAGACTCGTCTGGTCCGGACTCGTCTGGTCTGGGGAAGGTCCTCTGCCTCTGGTCAATCTCATCTGGTGAAGTCTTCTGGTGGAGTCCTCTGGTGAAGTCCTCTGGTGGGGTCTTCTGGTGACTCTTCTGGTGAAGTCTTCTGGTCTGGCAGTTCCCCCTAGACTAAGTCCTAATCTAGGTCATCATCTGGCTAACAGGTCCAGATGGTCCTATTACATCTTCTGGTTTGTTTTAACTCATCAAAACTAACAATTTTTATCCTAACATCAACTGACCATGTAGAATATGAACCTGAAGAGTTAACTGAACTGGAAGGTAAAATCTTAGAGACTAAACTCCAAAATGGGGAACCTATGAAGATTGATGGTTCTGTCCAGATTAATCCTCAAAGAGTAAGACCTAAACAGAATAAAGGGCCTTAGAGGAATCCTCAAAGAGTGGAACCTAAGAAAATTAGGGGACCTCAGAGGAGACACTCAAGAAGAGGGATATTTAATCAGAATAGGGAATCTCAGAGGAGATACAGTGGACAAAAGAACTGTTGGGATATGTTTTAGTTTTGATGATTTTCCAAAACAACATGTAATAGGTTTGAAAGCAGTCAGGATTGTATCTTTTATTTCAAGTCAGGATAGGTTAGCTCTCAGTAGAATAGTCTGTCAGTTGAGAAGAACTCAGTTGATGGAACACTCAGTTGAGGGGGAACTCAGCAACACAGCCTGAGGATATCAAGATGACACCCAGAAGAACTAACTGAAGCCATGCCAGTAACCTGAACCAGAAGAGAAGCCTGAAGGATGTCCCACTGAGTGTAAACCTGACTGATCTAAGCTAAGTCAAACGGACAACTCAGTGAAGAGCATGATCAAGAGGATCAATGCTGCACCAAGTAGGCCCTAAAGGAGTCAGACTACTGTGGTCAGGGAAGTCTGTCATTCAGCCTTATGACAAACTTCATGGAGAGATCTTCAAAGAGTCCCTGAAGAAGAACTAAATTGAAGACAACTGTGTCTACTGAAGATCATCAAGTCAGGGGAGGATATGCCATCTGAAGTTAGTGTGCCCTGATCAAGCTCACTAAACCAAAGATCCGTTGGACTAAGTCCACGTGGACCAATCAAGTCAAGCCAACATATCTGACACTGACAAGGCCGCATTCCAAGGAAAGTAGGTGAAACCTATTAATTGTATGGATTCAAATGTAATTTCCTCCAACATTAACATTTGAATCCACACTATAAATACAAACTCATAGCTGCGGTTTGAAGTGTGTGTGAAGTAAGAAAAAATAACACCTACGAGCTGTGAAGGTGTGAGTGTTTAGTGCATTGTATGGGAGTTATAAGGAGGTACGATTCACACCTTGTACACTAACCATTAGAGTCCATAGTTATACACAAATGAGTGTTCAGCTTGTAACTCTTAGCTTAGAGAGGTTTTCCCAATCTTAGCTTTAGGCTAACACATTGTAAGGGAAAACCTCACCTAGTTGGAGAAAATCCAACTGAAACCAAAACCCTCTTGTCAGGTTTGTTGGTAGTAAGTTGTTGTTGAGTTAGGAAGGAAAGAAAGTAAGATCTGGAGTTGTAGATCTGGGTGCACCTTGGCACATTAAAAACAAGAATCCCAGTTAGTGGATTTCCTGTTAAATCAGGCAGTGGATGTAAGAGCTTGAGTCTCTGAACCACGTTAAATTGAGTGTTTTATTGTTTTAAGTATTTACTAAAGTGTTGTGAAAATCTTCTCACTGAGAGCATTGTTAAAGAAAACTTTGGTTAAGTATTTAGGTCAGGGAGAATCCTTCTCACTGACCAGTTCAGGCAACGCACTCGAGAGTTCAACATCTCGAGTGACTGTGTTGCTTAGAGCATGAGTCTCCAAGTCTTCACACTGACTTGGTAACTCAGCCTCTAAGCAGTGCAGTGACTTGAAGTGAAACCTCTCGAGTCATTGCCTTGTTAAGAGACTGAGCTCGCAAGTCAGTTGCACTGACTTGAGTGCTCTGACTCTTAGTAATGCAGTGACTTGAGTATTATTCACTCTTGCTGAACTCCCCGAGGGAAAGGTTAAAAAAAAATTTGCTCCTGAATTCCCATTTTGTCCTGAAAAAGTCATTAAAAACGGGACCATCAATTGGTATCAGAGCGGGTTGTTCACAAGACCACTGATCCAGTTTTGTTAAGAAAATTGATCAACCGAACAGATCTTAAATGTTTAAAACTATGGGAATTTCTGCATATTTCAAACTATTACCTGTGTTCTGACATTCAACTTGTAATAGAAAATCATTTGGTTAGAAGTTTTGGAATCATCAAAAAGGGGGAAATTGTTGGGATATGTTTTAGTTTTGATGATTTTCCAAAATAACATGTAATAGGTTTGAAAGCAGTCAGGATTGTATCTTTTGTTTCAGGTCAGGATAGGTTAGTTCTCAGTAGAATAGGCTGTCAGTTAAGAAGAACTCAGTTGAGGGAACACTCAGTTGAGGGGGAACTCAGCAACACAGCCTGAGGATATCAAGACGACACCAAGAAGAACTAACTGAAGCCATGCCAATAACCTGAACCAGAAGAGAAGCCTGAAGGATGTCGCACTGAGTGTAAACTTGGCTGATCAAAGATAAGTCAGGCGGACCACTCAGTGAAGAGCATGATCAAGATGATCAGTGTTGCACCAAGTAGGCCCTGAAGGAGTCAGGCTACTGTGGTCAGGGAAGTCTGTCATTCAGCCTTATGACAAACTTCATGGAGAGATCTTCAAAGAATCCCTGAAGGACAACTACACTGAAGACAACTGTGTCTACTGAAGATCATCAAGTCAGTGGAGAATATGCCATGTGAAGTCAGTGTGCCCTGATCAAGCTCACTGAACCAAAGATCCGTTGGACTAAGTCCATGTGGACCAATCAAGTCAAGTCAACATATTTGACACTGACAAGGCCACATTCCAAGGAAAGTAGGTGAAACCTATTAATTGTATGGATTCAAATGTAATTTCCTCCAACGGTTACATTTGAATCCACACTATAAATACAAGCTCATAGTTGCGGTTTGAAGTGTGTGTGAAGTAAGAAAAATCAACACCTACGAGCTGCGAAGGTGTGAGTGTTTAGTGCATTGTATGGGAGTTATAAGGAGGCACGATTCACACCTTGTACACTGACCATTAGTGTCCATAGTTATACACAAATGAGTGTTCAGCTTGTAACTCTTACCTTAGAGAGGTTTTCTTAATCTTAGCTTTAGGCTAACACATTGTAAGGGAAAACCTCACATAGTTGGCGAAAACCCAACTGAAACCAAAACCCTCTTGTCAGGTTTGTTGTTAAGTTATTGTTGAGTTAGGAAGGAAAGAAAGCAAGATCTGGAGTTGTAGATCTAGGTGCACCTTGGCACGTTAAAAATAAGAATCCCAGTTAGTGGATTTCCTGTTAAATCAGGTCGTGGATGTAAGAGCTTGAGTCTGTGAACCACGTTAAACTGAGCATTTTATTGTTTTAAGTATTTACTAAAGTGTTGTGAAAATCTTCTCATTGAGAGCATTGTTAAAGAAAACTTTGGTTTAAGTATTTAGGTCAGGGAGAATCCTTCTCACTGACCAGTTCAGGCAACGCACTCGAGAGTTCAGCATCTCGAGTCACTGTGTTGCATTGAGCATGAGTCTCAAAGTCTTCACACTGACTTGGTAACTCAGCCTCTAAGCAGTACAGTGCCTTGAAGTGAAACCTCTCGAGTCATTGCCTTGTTAAGAGACTGAGCTCGCAAGTCAGTTGCACTGGGTTGAGTGCTCTGACTCTTAGCAATGCAGTAACTTGAGTATTATTCACTCTTGCTGAACTCCCCGAGGGAAAGGTTAAAAAAAAAATTTTGCTCCTGAATTCCCATTTTGTCCTGAAAAAGTCATTAAAATGGGACCATCAATTGGTATTAGAATGGGTTGTTCACATTACCACTGATCCAGTTTTGTTAAGAAAATTAGTCAACCGAACGGATCTTAAATGTTTTAAACCATGGGAATTTCTGCAAATTTTAAATCGTTGGTCCCGAAACGAGCAAACATGTGTATGGAGGGGGGGGGGGGGAATACACCTGTGATTACAAATTAAAACTTCTTGTAAAACTTATCAGGTTACTTAAGACAATAACTCGTCAGTGGATTTGAAGGTCTGCTGAGAGTTACTTAGAGAAAGCCTACTGAGATAATACCTCCACTAAAAGCTCAAGACTTTCAGTTGAACTACTATCTAATTGGCTTTCAGATGCGGATTAGTGAGCCCTTAGAAAACTCGTTTTACTTTGATAAACTTTGAGATTAACACACACTTAGGAAAGCAGATAAATAAGAACACAAGGTATAAAGTGGTTCAGAGATGAATCTCCTACGTCCACTGTCCTGATCAAACAGGAGAATTCCTTCCACTTGGAATTCCTTGTGTTATAGTGCCAAGGTGCACTGATCAACTAATCCTCTCTTAGGATGATTGATCACTAGGAAATTCCAGGTCCTAGTTCCCAAAACAAACCAGCTTTCAGACTGATACAACAATCAGCTTACTAACACCACTTAACACTAGCTCTCAACCTAAACACTGAGTAGGGTTTTGAGTAGGGTTTTGGTTCCAACTATTTTGAGATAATCCTTACAAGTTTAGCTCAAGGCTTAGGATTGGATTATCTCTTTCTAAGATTTGGATATTGCTTTTAAGCTAGGTTACAGAAGGTTTGTTAGGCTCTCTACAAATGTGAAACACTTGGGAAACAAAGGTAATTTCGAGTGCTTCTTAGTTGTTATGAATGTAGAGATAGCTTTGATCTTGTGAGTTTCCCGTGCTTGGAAATGTGCACGTCCTTCTGTATTTATAGGCTTCCTTGAAAATCTTCCCGTTGGATTTGAATCTTCTCAAGTAAGTCTTCTTGAATCTGATTGGCTCAAACGACTCTATTTGAAGCTTTAAGTCTTGTCAAGAAATGGCCAAAAGACCATGCCTGTTCACCAACTTTCTGTAGATTGCTAGAGAAGGACTTTTGGTACTTGTCAGGCTGGGGCAGGTCGGCAGTCAGTAAGTACACTGACGTGTCATCTTCTCATTGGACCTTTAGTCTGCATGCCCAGATTCTTGTCTTGCTTTAAGGTGGAACTCCTCTGAGAGAACCTTCCTATTCCTTCATTTATTGTAAGCTTCACTGAAATTCATTTTGCCTTGTTCCAACTAGATTAACTAACAGCTTTTAATGTGTTTTAGCATTGTTAGTTACCATCAGTGGACCTTGGTCCTCTCCCGACAGTTTTAGTCTTAGTGAGAATGTACTTAGAAAACATTCAAGACTTTAAACTTATTCTCAGATCACTTAGTCTTCAGCGGACTTCACTTCAGCGGACTTCATCTTCAGCAGACTTCATTCTTAAATACACTCATGTAATTACTAACTGTACTCAGTTCTTAACACTTTGAACTGTTTGACTAAGTACTAACTCTACTGAATAATTTACTTACAAAACAACTTAGGAGGAACATTTTGGCATCTAATCAAAACATAAGTCTTATACATTTCCCAACAATTTCCCCCTTTTTGATTATGCCGGAACCTATATTAATACATATCTTCTTTCAGATGAGGTTCTTCAGATGACATTCAAAGTTCACAGATTTTGTAAGTAAAACATTCAAGTGCATAAGCCTAAATGATAATGAGATATTATCTTGGGAAAAACATCAGTAGAGTTCATTTCATTGAAAAAATGATGAAGTACATATTACATGAAGTCAACTCTAAAAAGTCTCAAACTTAAACACACCTGGGACTTATAAACAAATGCCCAGCAAAAGATACAACCTTCTCAGATGGACTCGAAAATAGGTTCAAGTCCATATTGCTTGAAAACTCTAATCTTCAGCTCGTTCTTCCTCTCCATTATCTCCTTCGAATGTCCTCTGAGTCCAAGATGCTCACACAAGGATGTCCACTCTTCAGTGATCCTTTCTCTATCAACAGCACCTGTTGCATCTTGAGGAGGCCAGTAGGTGATTGGCTCAGGGGCCTTCAGAGCTTGATCAGGGAAGGCATCATTCCAAGCATCACTGATCTCGGGATAGAGTTTGGGATAGGCATCAAACAACCATGAGTTGAAGACTTCTTGTGCATTGTCCCTTCCTAACTCTCCACTGACATAGAAGGAATACAAAAATTCCCTTTTTGCAGTCTCCCAAGCATCATTGAGCTTCTTAGGAACCCAGGCATCATGATGAGGAAATCTGTTCAACGAAGGTGTGATCTTGTCTTTCTTCAGCTTAGCAGCCCACTTTAGATAACCACTCCTGAATTTCTTAGAAGTAGTTTTGTCAAAAGTAGCTAGCCTCTCCTTTCTTTTTCTCTCAGCAAGCTCTGCAATGGTCTCCAACTTACCAACCACCTTATCTCTTCTTTCTTGTTGTTGAGCTGTCAACTTTCTTGCTCTTTCATTCATACCTCCAGCCTCTTTAATTAGCTCAGTGAGCTCTGTGACTTTTGTGGGTGCAGACTTGGGAGGTTCAGAAGATAAGGGTTCAGGATTGAGAATAGGAAGTACCTGAACTTCATCAATAGAGGTTGTGGACTTAGCTGCCAACCTCCCTGAGGTTCTTGTCTTTTTGGCAACCTCTGCTAAGAGAGCATCAGATGCCTTTCTCTTTGCAATTTCCCCCTTCTTCGCAGCTCTCTCCTCCTTCTCCTTTAGATGCTCCTCTTTGAACTTTGAAAGATCAGCTGAGGAGGTCTCCTTGCCTTTCTTGGATTCTGCTATCTTCTGAGCTTCAGCTTCAACTCTCTTCAAGGTGCTCTTCATCTGTTGGCCTTTCTCGAAGTCAGGGGTTTCAAGGATAATGTTCATTTTGTTCTTAGGATCAGCCTTCATGTCCTTAGCACTTATCCTCTTTTCCCCCTTTTCGGCATTAATCATACATTCAGCTACAGTGATGTTGAGCTTCAGTTGATCATGGGCCAATGCCTTCAGCTCATTTGAGCAATGGTCTACCTCATCTTCAAGCCTTTCTAGAGTAGCTCCAGCTGTCTGCCCAAATTTAACAAACTGTGCTAGCTTTTCATTGATCAGCACATCAGTTTTCTCTTGTGTTGGGAAGTCTTCAGCTGCCTTCTTCAGTACCTCTCCCAGTTTGGCTCCTAGCTCAGCATGCTTGGCCTCGAATTCAGACATCTTAGAGTTCCATAACCCTTCAACCTTTCCAAGTAGGTCAGTTGAGAAGGCCTCCACTGATGACTTCAGGTTGATGGATACGTTCTCTACTGAGTCTTTGAGGAATTTGGTTCTGGCCTCTGCTTCAGTCTCCTCCAGCTTCTTCAGGGCTTCAATGATTAACACACTTTGTCCCTCAACTACATCAATCACCATTTGCTGAGAGTCTTCAACTTTAAGTGTGAGATTCTGAAGTGATGTAGTTGTGGACTCCATGAGTTCATCAATTTGGTCTGAGGGAATAACCATCTCATCCACCTCCTCTTGTACAATCTCCTGGACCTCTCTGAGCTGAATTTGAAGAGATGGAAGGCTGTCTTCTTTGATAGAGTGAACAACGTCACTTAGTGGAGTTAGGTTGACCACAGCTGGGGGAGTTTCAAAGGTTTGAGTACCTGCATTGTAAGAAGTGTTAGTTCTAACTCCCTCAACCTCACCACCTAGATCTCCTGATGCCTCTATCTCCATGGGGACTCCCTCCTCCTCACTCTTCTTACTTTTCTCTTCCTCACTTTCTTTTTCAACTGCTATTTTTTCAGCCAATTCACCCTTAACAGGGATGATTGCTCTAATCTCTCCACTCTTCACAGCAGTAATTTCCACCTCTTTTTCTTTTTCACTCTGTTTTTCAACTTCTCCAGTTTCAGACACCTCAGTTGACTCTAAAGCCACCACTGAGGGCTGTTGTGGGAGAGCTTCAGTAGACACCTCTACTGAGCCCTCCTTTGGCAAGTTTTGAGCCTCAGTATCCCTTGCCATGGATACATCCTTGGCTGCTTCACCATCACCTTGCTTAGGTGAAGCACCTCCCTCAAGTTCAGACTCAGCTACCTTCTTCTCTGCTCTCTTCTCCTTCTCCACCTCCTTCTCAGATAAGGTTTCAGCTGGCTTTTCTCCATCAACAGTCTTTTCTACCTCAGCAACCTTCTCTACCTCCTTCTTTGCCTCTGCAATCTTCTCCAAGACTAGGCTTTCAAAAAATTTCTCATCACAGAGAAGTCTGGTCTTGTGCATCCCAGCAAATTGCAGTACTTCAACTTCCTCCTTCCTCCACTCCTCTGCATTGTTGCCTCTTACAGCAAGGAGAATTTTACCAAGTCTTCTATCCTTGAGCTGGACAATGAGTCTCAGTCTCAAGAACATGGCTTTGAGTGTGGGGAATTGATCAAGTTCAGGGTATTTAGACTCTAAAGAGTAAGCTACCTCATCCTTGAGAGTATCAAGGAAAGAGTACTCTTCTTCATCGTCTAAAGGAAGGGAAGGAGTAGGGGATCTTCTTTCGGTTGGCTCTTCTGGGATAGACTCCAGTTGAGTTGAATGAATTTCAGGAGGGTTTGGTTCAGATGAGGTTTGAGGTTGGGTTTCAAGTGAGGTTGGGTTTTGGTCAGTAGGGGTTGAGGGGATGGGTTCAGAAGGGGTTGATGGGGTTGTTTCAGTAGGGGTGGAGATGGGTTCAGTGGGGGTTGTTTGGGATCCACTTTTTGGCTGTTGAGAGCCATCAGTGGGGGTTTTGGGTAATGTGGAGATGCGTTTGGTTTTGGCAGGAATGCGAGGTTTAGTGGTCTTAGGTTTGATGGGGGTGGATGTAGGAACACCTGAGTCAGGCTCAGTTGAGATGATGTTAGGGGAAGAGTCTGGGTTACCTGATGAAGATTCATCAGTGGAGTTGGTCACTCTGACCTTTTTGAAGGCACTGTCCTCCTCTGCCTCAGGAGACTTCTTCTTCTTCTTTTTAGAGGCTTTCTCTGCCTCTGCTTCTTTGTGCTGGGCCATCTTGTCACGCAGTTTAACCAGCCTCCTCTTTAGCTTGGTTTTCTTCCCTTCAGTAGGGTTGGCCTCATCTTCCTCAACTGCCTCTGGGCTCTCCTCAACAGGCTTGATCATTCTTGTCTCTAGGGCCTTTCCAGATTTGAACAAGGCCTTGAGATTGCTCCATTTCCTATCTGGAATCCAGTCCACTCCCAGATCCACGTTCTCTATCAGATAAGAAATTTTGGTTACAAAGTTGAGCTTACTAGATAGCTGAGGAATTTTGTCAGGTTGAAGTTTTGAGTGCTCCTTGTTCAATGCTCTCAAAAAGAACTGTTGCCAGTTGTATGGCTTCTCCTTGCTCTCCACAATAGCTTTCATCAACCTGAGCTTTGGCTTGCTCACCTGTTCTGTGCTCCCTTGGTTTCCCAAGATACATTTTCCCACCACCTCACAAAGAACATTATATACTGGAAAGAGTATATTTCTATTCATCGTTGGGCTATACTTGACCTTCCTCTGTATAATGGTGTTAACCCATTCTTCCTCTTTATCCATAATGCAGGTGTCTGGATTCGGACCTTCAGAGGGGAGATTGAATAACTCCTTCAGATCATCACCACTGACACGGATTTCCTTCTTAATCTTCTGATGTTCAACAATCTCAACATCATCCCTCATCACTCTCTTCTTCCTCTGGAGTATAAGATGAGACCTGATCCTCGAATCAGTGTTGGAAACATTATTGAAGAACTCAAGAACCTGTCTGTCAAAGCAGTTCGTAGGATGTACAGATAGAAATTTCTCTAACCCAGCAGATTTTAGCAAATCTAGGGCTTCTTTGATATGGGCAAATTCAGGTTTTGTTTCAATCTCTGGATTATCAAAAACCACAATGGGTTCATACCAGAAGTTTTCCTTGTTGGTAAGGAAACTGAGATTTAGTTTAGCCATTTGAATAAAGGAGTTCGAGAGAAAATTTACAGAGTGTATGGGATAGATAGTAAGTGTTTGCTAGAAAGTGTGTTCGAAAAGGTTTACAAGCGAACGTTTGGGGTTTTTATATGAGTAATGAACGGTGAGATTAGATTCTGCAATCAACGTCTGAGATTATTTTGAGTGTAAGGTCGTGGATAGTTGCAAAGGCAGTGGAGAGGTTTTAAGAGATCTTGACGGTTAGAAAAGAACCGCCTAAAATGGATGGCATGGATTGGAAAAGTTGGTAGCCGGAAGGTCACATCATCCGGCTTTTAGGGCGCGTGAGATAGGTAATTGAAAAAGCGTGTCTGACTTGTACCACATGCATTAAATGCTTGCCATACCAAAATCTCTTTGGAATAGTGAAAAAAGATTTATTTTCCCAGAAAGCACTCATTAGTAAGTTTTGAACCCAAATAAATATATATAAAACTAAGAGGCTTTAGATTTGAAAATAACATAAGTATAAACTTTGACCTCTACTGAGGTTCGACCTCGTTTGATATTCAGACCTCTTCTGAGATGAGGAGCTTCTTCTGAGAAAGATCCTCTTCTGAATATGAACCTCCACTGAGTTGAAGGTAACTCTTCTGAGATTGAATCCTTTCTTTACTCTCCTGGATCTAGGAGTCCAAGCTCTACTGACAACTCTTGAAACCTTGCTTCAGCCAAAGGTTTTGTGAAGATATCTGCCTTCTGTTTGTCAGTGTGGATTTTGAGCATTTTGATGTCCTTCTTCTCCACATGATCTCTGATGAAATGATGCCTTATGTCCACATGTTTGCATCTTGTGTGGAGAACTGGATTTTCTGAAATAACAATTGCACTATTGTTGTCACAGAAAATAGGGACTTCATTGGCAAAGATGTTGTAATCTCTCAGTTGTTGTCTTAGCCAAAGAATTTGAGCACAACAACTTCCAGCTGCCATATACTCAGCTTCAGTAGTGCTTGTGGCTACTGAATTTTGTTTCTTGGAAAACCAAGAAATCAGCTTACTTCCCAAGAATTGACAAGTGCCTGAGGTTGATTTCCTGTCAATTCTACATCCTCCATAATCAGCATCTGAGTATCCTGTGAGTTCCAGATTGTCATCTGAGGGATACCACAATCCCATATTCACAGTATTCTTAAGATATTTGAGAATCCTCTTAGCAGCTTCCAGATGACTTTTCTTGGGGTTGGCTTGATATCTTGCACAAATCCCAACTGCAAAAGTGATATCAGGCCTGCTTGCTGTGAGATACAGTAGAGATCCAATGATGGCTCTGTAATGAGTCTGGACTACTGATTCACCATCTTCATCTGGTTCCATCTTGGTGTTGGTGTTGAGTGGAACTCTTGCTACTTTGCTGGTTTGGCATCCAAACTTGTTGATCAGCTCCCTTGTAAATTTGGCTTGATTGATGAAGATTCCTTCAGGGGACTGTTTAACTTGAAGTCCTAGGAAGAAATTCATTTCTCCCATCATAGACATCTCAAATATTCCCTTCATCAGTTGAGAAAACTTCTCACAGAGGACCTGGTTAGGACAACCAAAGATGATATCATCCACATAAATTTGAACCAGCAATGTATCCTCTCCTTTTGTGATTCTGAAAAGAGTCCTATCAACTCTCCCTTTGATGAAACCATGATCCAAAAGGAATTGTGACAAAGTATCATACCAAGCTCTTGGAGCATGTTTCAGTCCATATAGAGCTTTCCTCAGTCTACATACTTTGTGACTTTCTTCAAAACCTGGGGGTTGCTCCACATAGACTTCTTCATTGAGTACTCCATTTAAGAAGGCACTTTTAACATCCATCTGGTACACCTTGAATTTCTTGTGAGCAGCATATGCAAGAAATAACCTTATTGCCTCCAATCTGGCTACTGGAGCAAATGTTTCATCATAGTCAAATCCTTCAACTTGAGAATAGCCCTTTGCAACTAGCCTGGCTTTGTTTCTGACTATGATATCATTCTCATCCTTCTTGTTCTTGAATACCCACTTGGTTCCTATCACATTGCAGTGATATGGTCTGTCCACCAACTCCCAAACTTGATTCCTTGTAAACTGGTTGAGCTCTTCTTGCATGGCAATAATCCAGTTGGAATCTTGAAGTGCTTCTGCTATGGAATTTGGTTCCTGGTTTGATAAGAAACAACAAAACAAAGCACTTTCTCCATGAAAACTTCTAGTTTTGAATCCTGAGGAAGGATCACCTAGGATTTGCTCAACAGGGTGATCTGAGAGCCAAGTCCTCCTAGGCTGATGCCCTTCAGTAGAGTTTAACTCTTCTGAAGTTGAGTAACTAGATATTGGAATGAAATCAAATTCAGGAAATAAGACAGAGGGTTGAAGTCCTGAGTCATCATTCAAGGTATTTTCATTCTCAATGGTAATTTCATTGGTTCCCCCTTGAATGATGGGTTCAGTGAATGTCTCAGCTGTGACCACATCTTCATTGACATTTGTTACCTCTTGAACTGGGATAGTGTTCATCAGTTCAGTTACATCTTCAGGAGAGCTCTCAGGTGAGCGTTGAGGAGTGGTCTGATTTTGAGTGTCCTCTTTGAATTGTTGATCATTGAGGTTGTCCCAGATTGGGATGAATGAATCAACACAATTCTCAGGATAGCCTTTAGACTTGATGCTCAGTCTGGTTAGTCTTTTGCTAATCACATCCTCATTCTCCTTACTTCTGGACTCAAAAGTAGATTCATCAAACACCACATGAGGTGTTTCTTCCACAACAAGGGTTCTACAATTGTAAACTCTGAAAGCTCTACTGATTTGGGAATATCCTAAGAAAATTCCTTCATCAGCTTTGCTATCAAAAGCTTTCAGTTGTGTTTTCCCATTGTTGTGAATGAAACACTTGCAACCAAAAATATGAAAGTAAGATACCTGTGGCTTTCTGTTATTCCATAACTCATATGGAGTTTTTCCTTGATGTTTGGTTACCATGGATCTGTTTTGAGTGTGGCAGGCAGTATTAATAGCTTCAGCCCAGAATCTTTTAGGAACTTGAGCTTCAGCTAACATTGTCCTTGCTGCCTCCTTGAGAGTCCTATTTCTTCTTTCAGCTACTCCATTTTGTTGTGGAGTTCTTGCAGCTGATGTCTCATGTGAAATACCTAATTCTTTGCAGTAATCAGATATAATAGAATTTATGAATTCAGTGCCTTTATCTGATCTTATCTTTACAATGTTCAAGCTCTTTTCATTGCTAACTTTCTTCAGGAGCTCTGGCAGTCTCAGTTGAGTCTCATTTTTGCTTGCAAGGAATATCACCCATGTGTACCTGGAGAATTCACCAACAACAACAAGTGTATACTTTCTCCCATTGATACTTACAGGGGTTACTGGACCAAAAAGATCCATATTTAACAGTTGAAGTACTCTGTCAGTAGAGGTTGCTACTTTGCTTTTGAAAGATGCCTTTACTTGCTTTCCCTCCTGACAGGCTTTACAGATATGTTCTTTGTTGTATACTTCATTTGGCATTCCTTCTACCAGTCCATGTCTTGCTATCCTGTTCATCATCTTGAAGTTCAGATAACTTAGCCTTTTGTGCCATAACCAATTTGTGTCAGTTGAGCTCTTAGCAATAAGACATGCATTTGGTGTGCAAGACTTCCAATCTGCAAGATAGACATTTCCCTTTCTTAACCCAGTTAGTAGTACCTGTTGTGAAGATACATTCTTAACAAAGCACATGTTACATGAAAATTCAACACTGTATCCCTTATCACAGAATTGACTTATGGACAGAAGATTATGCTTAAGTCCACTGACAAAGGATACATTGCTTACCCTTACTGAGCCAATGATTAAAGTACCATAACCTTTAGTGGCTCCTTGTGAGTTGTCACCAAAGGTGACTTGTGGACCTTCTTTCTCAACAAATTCTGTCAGGAGATCTTTGTTGCCAGTTATGTGCCTAGAACATCCACTGTCCAAGTACCAGACTGATGATTTAAGAGCTTCTCCTTTGTTGAGGTCCACTGAGCCCTGCAATCACAGATCAAGATTTAGGTACCCATTTGGTGTTAGGTCCTACCAGGTTAGCTGTACCTTTCGGAATCCAAATTTGCCTCACTGTTCTAATCACTTTAGATTAGCTAATTTGTCTTCCATAAACATCTACATAGATTGTTATCTCCCTAGGTGCCTTGGGAGAAAACTTTCTATGGGTGTCAGCCTTTGAAGGAACAGGAACCTTCTTCACATTCTTTCTATTTGGCTTGGGTGCACCTGGTCTTGGTTTTTGTTGATAAAGGTATGAATGAACTTTTCCCTTAGGCACAAAAGGAATAGGTCTTCCATATGAGGCATTCCTTGAGGACTGCTCATGCCTGGGTGCTCTCAGCTGAGGTTGCTTCATCTGTGAAGACCTCTGTTGATAGTACCTCTGCTGAGATCTAGTTTGATAAGTCACCTGAGCCTTTCCATTTGGGTTTGGCTTAGATTGACTTTTCTTTTGAATGATCTCAGCTGGTCTTTTTCCTTTATCCACAGTCTGTGGTTGAAATGTCACAGACTTGACAAAAACTCTCTTTGTGCCACTTGAAGAAGCAACACTCAGAGGACCTTCTGAAGGTTTTGGAATAAAGCCTATCCCACACTTGTTATTAGGATTGATTTGAAAATTTTGAATCTCCTCTATGGCAAGAGAGGGTTTGTTTAGAGCATCAATCCTTTTTAACAAGGTCTCTTCAGATTTTTGTAAGACATCAATTTTCAGGAGAGAATCCTTTATTTGGCTTACCAATTTTAAGTTCTCTTCAGTTAACTTTGTCTTAGATTCATTGAGATCTTTTATCAGTTGATCTCTACCATTTCCTTGACTCCTGAGGGTTTCCACCTCTTTTGTCAGTTCAATGGTAGATTTGGCTGAGTTTAGATCTGTTTGATTCCCAGACTCAATTAATTTGGAGTTTTCACTCAAGAGTTGTTTGTTCTCATCTTGGAGACAGAAACTTGCTTCTTGCAACCTTGAGAAATCAATCATCAATGTTTCAAAGCGGACTGAAGATTGAGTTCCTCAGTTAACTCTGAGCTTGGCTCAGGTGTGTGTTCTAGAGAAATGGATGGTTTAGATTGTACCTCTGGTTCTTCTCTTGCCATGAGGCACATGTCATCTTCACTGCTATCTGAGAACAGTTCATCAGGTGACTCCAGATTTTCATCAACATCCCCAACCATCATGGCTTTCCTTTCTCCATATCTTCTGTCTCTTTTGGCTTGCCTTTCCTTTCTTTCTTTAGTGCTCAGTTGAGGACAGTCATATTGAAAGTGCCCAATCTTCTTGCACTAAAAACACCTGTTGGCATCATCATTCTTTTCCTCAGTGGACTCTCTGGTCTTTGATGATGATCCTTCTGCCTTGGTGTAATTCTTGTATTCCTTCTTCTTTTCCAGCTCAGATGAGCTTTTCTCTCCTTCTCTGGTAGTCTTTTGTGGATAACTTCTACCTTCCCTGTTATCCCTGTAAAATCTCTTATATTTGCCAAAGCGACTGTTAAGTTGTTCAAACCTCCTAGCCATCAGGCTGAGTTCCTCCTGCATCTCAGCCTTGCTTTGTGACTTGCTTGCCTTTGTACTCTTCTGAGGCTTTGGGGATTTTGGCTCAGACTCATTAGCTTTGAAGGCTACTCCCTTCTCAGCTGAGGTCTCATCAGGAGCCCTTTTCCTGTTCAGATCAAACTCATAAGCCTTGAGTTCAGAGAATACCTGTTGTATAGACATGCTGGATAGATCCTTGGTATTCTGCATCATCACAGAGTACACATCCCATCTTGAGGTTAGACCTCTCAGGATCTTTAAGGCAACCTCTCTCTTGGTATAGACTTTTCCCAGAGAATTTATCTCATTTATGATGTCTGTGAACCTCCCATCAAGCTGGTCAATGGTCTTAGTGGACTCCATGGTGAACTGCTCATACTTTTGAACAGCTACTGAAAGCTTGTTCTCCTTTATCTTGTCAGTTCCTTCACACATGAGAGCTAGAGTGTCCCATAGTTCCTTTGCAGTCTTGCAGTGGATCACTCTTCCCATTACAGAATCTGGAATAGTGGTGTAGAGAATGTTCATGGCTATGAAGTTGAGGTTGTTTCTCCTCCTCTCATCTGCAGTGAAGTTATCTTCATCTTTGGGCCATTCCTCTCTAGGATCTGCAATAGTTTCAGCTGTAGTTCTAGGGTTAGGTGTCATAAAAACAAATGGACCTTTAGTAATAACTCTCAACATTTCATCATGCACACAGGCAAGATGAGCTCTCATTCTGATCTTCCAGAAGTCATAGTTTTCCACTGAGAATTGTGGAAGCTTGTGATGAGACATATGGTTCAAGGGATTAACTCCCATGTTGTTCTCTGCTGGTGGTGCTACCCTAGCTGCATTGTCAGCCATAGTATAAAAACAAGTTTATCAAAAGATCAATTCAGGTGACCTTGAAAAAATACCTTTAAGCACAAGGTATACTTAGAACAATGGTCTTTTGAACCACTGCTCTGATACCAATTGTTGGTCCCGAAACGAGCAAACAGGTGTATGTGGGGGGGGGGGGGGGAATACACCTATGATTACAAATTAAAACTTCTTGTAAAACTTATCAGGTTACTTAAGACAATAACTAGTCAGTGGACTTGAAGGTCTGCTGAGAGTTACTTAGAGAAAGCCTACTGAGATAATACCTCCACTGAAAGCTCAAGACTTTCAGTTGAACTACTATCTAATTAGCTTTCAGATGCGGATTAGTGAGCCCTTAGAAAACTCGTTTTACTTTGATAAACTTTGAGATTAACACACACTTAGGAAAGCAGATAAATAAGAACACAAGGTATAAAGTGGTTCAGAGATGAATCTCCTACGTCCACTGTCCTGATCAAACAGGAGAATTCCTTCCACTTGGAATTCCTTGTGTTATAGTGCCAAGGTGCACTGATCAACTAATCCTCTCTTAGGATGATTGATCACTAGGAAATCCCAGGTCCTAGTTCCCAAAACAAACCAGCTTTCAGACTGATACAACAATCAGCTTACTAACACCACTTAACACTAGCTCTCAACCTAAACACTGAGTAGGGTTTTGAGTAGGGTTTTGGTTCCAACTATTTTGAGATAATCCTTACAAGTTTAGCTCAAGGCTTAGGATTGGATTATCTCTTTCTAAGATTTGGATATTTCTTTTAAGCTAGGTTACAGAAGGTTTGTTAGGCTCTCTACAAATGTGAAACACTTGGGAAACAAAGGTAATTTCGAGTGCCTCTTAATTGTTATGAATGTTGAGATAGCTTTGATCTTGTGAGTTTCCCGTGCTTGGAAATGTGCACGTCCTTCTGTATTTATAGGCTTCCTTGAAAATTTTCCCGTTGGATTTAAATCTTCTGAAGTAAGTCTTCTTGTATCTGATTGGCTCAAACGACTCTATTTGAAGCTTTAAGTCTTGTCAAGAAATGGCTGAAAGACCATGCCTGTTCACCAACTTTCTGTAGATTGCTAGAGAAGGACTTTTGGTACTTGTTAGGCTGGGGTAGGTCGGCTGTCGGTAATTACACTGACGTGTCATCTTCTCATTGGACCTTTAGTCTGCATGCCCAGATTCTTGTCTTGCTTTAAGGTGGAACTCCTCTGAGAGAACCTTCTTATTCCTTCATTTATTGTAAGCTTCACTGAAATTCATTTTGCCTTGTTCCAACCAGATTAACTAACAGTTTTTAATGTGTTTTAGCATTGTTAGTTACCATCAGTGGACCTTGGTCCTCTCCTGACAGTTTTAGTCTTAGTGAGAATGTACTTTGAAAATATTCAAGACTTTAGACTTATTCTCATATCACTTAGTCTTCAGCGGACTTCACTTCAGCGGACTTCATCTTCAGCAGACTTCATTCTTAAATACACTCATGTAATTACTAACTGTACTCAGTTCTTAACACTTTGAACTGTTTGACTAAGTACTAACTCTACTGAATAATTTACTTACAAAACAACTTAGGAGGAACATGTTGGCATCTAATCAAAACATAAGTCTTATACATTTTCCCAACATAAACTATTAACTGTGTTCTGACATTCAACTTGTAATAGGAAATCATTTGGTTAGAAGTTTTGGAATCATCAAAAAGGGGGAAATTGTTGGGATATGTTTTAGTTTTGATGATTTTCCAAAACAGCATGTAATAGGTTTGAAAGCAGTCAGGATTGTATCTTTTGTTTCAGGTCAGATAGGCTAGCTCTCAGTAGAATAGGCTGTCAGTTGAGAAGAACTCAGTTGAGGGGGAACTCAGCGAGGGGGAACTCGGCCACACATCCTGAGGATATCAAGATGACACCAAGAAGAACTAACTGAAGCCATGCCAGTAACCTGAACCAGAAGAGAAGCCTGAAGGATGTCCCACTGAGTGTAAACCTGGCTGATCTAAGCTAAGTAAGATGGACCACTCAGTGAAAAGCATGATCAAGAGGATCAGTGCTGCACCAAGTAGGCCCTGAAGGAGTCAGGCTACTGTGGTCAGAAGTCTATCATTCAGCCTTATGACAAACTTCATGGAGAGATCTTCAAAGAGTCCCTAAAGGACAACTACACTGAAGATAACTTTGTCTACTGAAGATCATCAAGTCAGTGGAGGATATGCCATCTGAAGTCAGTGCGCCCTGATTAAGCTTATTGAACCAAAGATCCGTTGGACTAAGTCCACGTGGACCAATCAAGTCAAATCAACATATCTGACACTGACAAGGCCGCATTCCAAGGAAAGTAGGTGAAACCTATTAATTGTAAGGATTCAAATGTATTTTCCTCCAAAGGTTACATTTGAATCCATACTATAAATACAAGCTCATAGCTGCGGTTTGAAGTATGTGTGAAGTAAGAAAAATCAACACCTACGAGCTATGAAGGTGTGAGTGTTTAGTTCTTTGTATGGGAGTTATAAGAAGGCACGATTCACACCTTGTACACTGGCCATTAGGGTCCATAGTTATACACAAATGAGTGTTCAGCTTGTAACTCTTAGCTTAGAGAGGTTTTCCCAATCTTAGCTTTAGGCTGACACATTGTAAGGGAAAACCTCACCTAGTTGGAGAAAACCCAACTGAAACCAAAACCCTCTTGTCAGGTTTGTTGGTAGTAAGTTGTTGTTGAGTTAGGAAGGAAAGAAAGCAAGATCTGGAGTTGTAGATCTGGGTGCACCTTGGCACGTTAAAAACAAGAATCCCAGTTAGTGGATTTCCTGTTAAATCAGGTCGTGGATGTAAGAGCTTGAGTCTCTGAACCACGTTAAACTGAGCGTTTTATACTTTTAAGTATTTACCAAAGTGTTGAGAAAATCTTCTCACTGAGCGCATTGTTAAAGAAAACTTTGGCACTCGAGAGTTCAGCATCTCGAGTCACTGTGTTGCTTAGAGCATGAGTCTCCAAGTCTTCATACTGACTTGGTAACTCAGCCTCTAAGCAGTGCAGTGACTTGAAGTGAAACCTCTCTAGTCACTGCCTTGTTAAGGGACTGAGCTTCCAAGTCAGTTGCACTGATTTGGGTGCTCTGACTCTTAGCAATGCAGTGACTTGAGTATTATTCACTCTTGCTGAATTCCCCGAGGGAAAGGATAAAAAAAATTTGCTCCTGAATTCTCATTTTGTCCTGAAAAAGTCATTAAAAACGGGACCATCAAGAACTTTAATCAGAAGGGACCTCAAAGGAAGTTTACTCAGAAGAGACAATTCCAGAACAGATACACTCAGAAGGATTATAATCACCAGAGAAGGTCTAATTTTCATCAGAACCAGAAACCCGTCTATAGAAGACTAGTTGATCTTGGTGACTATGACACCAAAGATGGTTTTTCTAGGATGTATACTTATAACCAGTCCTTTAAGACCATGTCCTTGAAGTAGGCCATTCCTAAGGCCAGATTTGAGAAAGGAAAAACTAGACCTATCTATAGGAAAGGTATATGTATTAGTCCAGCAGCTCAATATGTCATTGTCAGAGGACATGTGCTGGTAGATAGATTTGGAAGAAAGATAAGATCTCCTCATCCAGTAAGGGATGATCTTTATCTATGGATTCCTACAAAAAAAGTAACTAACCAATCAGGACCCAGCACTAGTAGGGGACCTAATTGATCTCTCTGCAGGAGGACAAGAGCCCGTTGGAGAAAGGACTTTCAAGCAATGGTGTTTGGTACATTGATAGTTGATGCTCCAAGCACATGACATTTGTGAAAGATCATCTCCAGGATTTCAAGCCATTGAATGGGCCAGGAGTGATATTTGGTGACAACAACTTTGGAGTCACCAGAGGAGTTGGTAAGTTGATCATCAATGACGTATCTGTAGATGAAGTCTACTATGTGGAAGGACTCAAGCATAATCTGCTTTCTATATCCCAATTTTGTGGCAAGGGATACTCAATGAAGTTCTCTAGTGATTCTTGCACTGTATTTTCCTCTAATTATGATGATATTTTGCTTATTGGCTTGAGGAAAGGTAATATTTATCTTGCAGATTTCAATAGTTTTCCAAGAAACACTTGCTTGGTAGCAAAAGGATCTGCAGAGAACAGCTGGCTTTGGCACAAGAGATTGAGTCACCTGAACTTCAAAGCACTCAACAAGATTGACAGAAAGGGTCTAGTTTGAGGTCTTCCAGATGAAGTGTTTAAGAAGAATCAGACTTGTGGTTCCTGCAAGAAGGGTAAGCAACCCAAGGCCTCTTTCAAAGATGTCCAGAGCACAACCACAACCAGAGTTCTTCAGCTACTTTACATGGACCTGTTTCACCACTTAGCTTTAGTGGAAGGAAGTACACCTTGGTGATAGTAGATGACTTTTCAAGATACACTTGGGTAGTGTTCTTGTTTAAGAAAAATGAAACTATCACTTAGCTGTCAGAGTTCTTCAAGCAGATTCAAAATGAGCAGAACCAGAGCATAGTGAGAATCAGAAGTGACAAAGGGACATAGTTTTTGAATTAACACATTGTAGAGGTTGTAAAGACAAGGGTATCTTCCATGAGACATCTTTTGCCAGAACACCTCAACAGAATGGAGTGGCAGAAAGAAGGAACTGAACACACAAAGAAGCTGCCAGAACTCTTCTAGCAGAGTACAACACACCTCAACGGTTTTGGGCAGAAGCCATTAACACAACTTGTTTCACCCAGAAAAGATGCCTCATTGCCTAGAGACATGGTAAGACACCATATGAGGTATGGAAAGGTAAAACCCCATCTGTTTCATTCTTTCATATTTTTGGTTGTAAGTGTTTCATACATGACAATGGGAAGTCTAAATTAAAGACTTTTGATGCTAAAGTGGCAGATGGAATATATTTAGGATATTCCAGCACCAGTAAGGCATACAGGGTTTTTAATAGGAATTCTCTGTGTGGAAGAAACACCTCATGTTATTCTTTATAAATCTACTCTTGAGTGCAAGGTGGACTTAAGGAATCTGTCTCCAGAAGAGACACAGGGTCAGAATACCTCCAAGGTCATTAAAGTCAAGCCATCTATTGTTGATTCTGTGTTAGATTCAGATTCAGATGGTGACCCATCTTCTAGTTCTCTGGAGCTGAAGCCTCTACAAGGAGCAGAATCTGAAGAGGTTGGAACTCCTGTAGGGGGGAAGCTCTCCTGCAGTTGGTGATAATCACCAAGGTACTGCAAAAGATGGTCAATCAGGCAAGTCCAAGGGAAGGAAAAGTCTGGTTGATCACCCCAAAGAGTTGATTATAGGTGATCCAACTAAGGGTGTCCAAATAAAGAGAACCATTACCTTAGATGCCTTATTCAGTTACTATGTATCCTTGATTGAGCCCAAGAACATCAAGGAGGCACTGACAGATTCAAACTGGATAATTGCTATGCAGGAGGAGTTGAATCAATTCACCAGACAAGATGTTTGGGAGCTGGTAGACAGACCAAGATATCAAAAGGTGATAGGCACTAAGTGGGTTTTCAAGAATAAGAAAGATGAGAATGATGTCATTACTAGAAACAAGGCAATGCTAGTGGCCCAGGACTATTCTCAGTCTGAAGGAATAGACTATGATGAGACATTTGCTCCTGTTGCCAGACTAGAAACCATTAGATTATTTCTAGCATATGCAGCTCACATGAAGTTCAAAGTTTACCAGATAGATGTGAAATCTGCCTTTCTTAATGGGATTTTCATTGAGGAAGTGTATGTGGAACAACTCCCTGGCTTTGAACAAGGTGACAAGGTGTATAAGCTTAAGAAGGCTCTTTATGGGCTTAAGCAGACACCAAGAGCATGGTATGACACTCTATCTCAATTTCTTTTGGACAATAATTTTACTAAAGCAAAGATAGACATAACCTTGTTTAGGAAAGAAGAAGGAAAGGACATCCTTCTGGTTCAAATATATGTAGATGACATTATATTTGGATCCCCTAACAAGAAGTTGTGTGAGAAATTTGGAAACCTCATGCAGAGTCAGTTTGAGATGTCCATGATGGGTGAGATGAATTATTTCTTAGGTTTGCAGGTTAAGCAATCAGAGAAGGGAATCTTCATCAACCAGGCAAAGTACATCAGAAATATGTTAGAAAAATTTGGAGTAGGATCTAGCAAAGTTGCCAAGATTCCTATGATGATAAATTTTAACATGGACCCAGATGAGTCTGGAGAGAGTGTGGTCCATACTCAATACAAAGCTCTTATTGGTTCTCTTCTGTACCTGACTGCAAGCAGACCAGATATCACTTTTGTCGTAGGTGTCTGTACCAGATTTCAAGCTAATCCTAAGAGGAGTCACCTGGAAGCAGCTATGAAGATATTGAAGTATCTTAAGGGAACAATTAATTTGGGATTATGGTACCCTGCAGATGACAACTTTGAGTTAAGTGGTTATTCAAATTCAGATTATGGTGGTTGCAAAATAGATAGGAAGTCTACTAGTGTTACATGCCAATTTATTGGGAATAAGTTGGTATCTTGGTTTTCTAAGAAGCAGACTTCAGTTGCTACATCAACTACAGAAGCAGAGTACATGTCAGCATGGAGCTGTTGTTCACAACTACACTGGATTAGTCAGCAGCTTAGGGACTACCAGATTAGGACTAAGAATATTCCAATATTTTGTGATAGCAACAGTGCAATTTCCATTACCCAGAATCCAGTTCTTCACACCAGATGCAAGCATGTTGATATAAGGCACCATTTCATCAAAGACCATGTTGAGAAATGTGATATAAGGATGGAAAAGATTGCTAAAGAGAAGCAGAGAGCAGATATTCTCACTAAGCCTTTGGCAGAGACCAGATTCAGAGAGTTAGCTTTTGAGTTGGGGTTATTAGATCCAGAGACAGATTTGATTTAGGGGGAACATCGGAAGTGTATCCTTCATTTCTCTAATACTTAATTCTCTTATTATATGTACTTACCTGTTTGCAGATCAGATATACTAGAGGAGTTACATCTCCAGATGAGCTATAATACCAGATAACTTGCAATGTTCCTGGATCTTATTCCAGATAACATGCGAGTTACACCAGTGGAGTTACCTCCAGAAGAGATGAAATAGTAGAATCATAGTGGTATCATCTGGTTACTATACCAGATGACAGGTAAGTTTTTACTCTTCTGCGCCTGGTCATTGGGATACCTTTTAAATTACTAAATACACCCAAAACGTTTCATATTCAAAGTGTATTTAAACTTGGGTCATGGGCCTAGACAATCATTTCACTTTTTCTTGATTGTCATAAAACCCCCTCAATCCCAGTCCCAATGACTGCGCCACGCACACAAAATAAATCTGTATCTTGCCAAATCCAATCCTGGCCGTCGGATTTATTTAAAGTGCAACAAGTCAATCAATTATTTAATTGATTGTGTCCCCTCAATTAATTTCAAATTCCATGCGTATTCTTCTCTTATAAATCACATTTCTTAACCTGTCTCTTCATTCACAAACCCTAACTTCTCTCTCTCTCTATCTCATTCTTTTCACAGAATTCAACAATGGCTACTTGCAATTTCAATGCTACTCGTATCTGCGACAAGTTGAAGTCTGAAATGGTGGTGGACTTCTACTCCACTCGTAATTATGCGGCTCTGGAGATTTTGTATCTTCTCCACAGATCTGGGCTGGAAATATATCTCTCTACTCATCCCAAGGGACTTAGAACCCTAGATGCGTATGTGGCACAGGTTTTGGTCCGATTGAAGGTGACGGACAATATGTTGGTGTCCAAGGTAGATGGAGAATTGGTGGAATTTACCAAGTACGAGGTTAGCAAGCTATTTGGAAATCTATCCATCGAGGGAGTGGATCCATTGACATACAAGGAGGTAGAGCAAGTGGAATCCTTCAAGATGTTTGCTCGTGCTTCTTGCCAGAACATGACCAAGGGTTTCACGGACAAGCATCTTCATCAAAAGTATAAATTACTCTTTGATATTGTGGTAAAGGTGCTCATGTGTGAAAATCACAGCACTGATGCGATCTTTGCTGGAAGGATGTGTGTTATGAGGGAGATTCTGGATGGCGTGCAATGTAACTGGGTGGACTTTTTTTGGAGTGTGATGAAGAAGAACAAGGTGAAAGTTCAAAAGGAACCGTTTCCAGATAGAGAATGAGAGAGACAATTCATCTTTAATGCCAATGTATCTGTGGCTACTAAGTTGACTCTCCTGCTGGACTACTTTTTCCCGCAGAAGGCTTGGGATGTTGATGCTTCCAAGAAGATTGGCAAGACCAAGATCCTTCTTTCTAAGGATGGTCCTCTCCTTGGCCAT